>JAOTAZ010006019.1:0-19244 GCA_025629785.1 Erythroxylum oxycarpum | reverse complement strand
ATTTGAGTTATTTATTTATATAAATTTTATATGAGATATAGATAAATAAATATAAAATTTACATATATATAAATAATTGAAATTTAAAAAACAAAATAAAATATTATAATATTAAATAGAAGATCCATCCGACCTAAGAAAGTCAATAGGCGTTATCCATTTTCTTTTAAATAAAATGTCATACTCTTATATGGGTCACAAGAAAATTTTCATCTCTTTATTGAAGCAATAAATTTGGGTCCTACGTCCACCTGTTTTAATGATAAAAGCCAAAGAAGATGAAAAATGTTAACAGCTTATAGGTGGGAACTACGTCGTTTTATTGGGAAGCCGTGGCCTTATTGGCCTGTGGTAACGTATCGTACGACGAACTCTAATCCCGATTTCATCCATACCAAGAAACGGTTAAAAAACGAGTTCTCACTCATTTCAAACGACAATAATACCCTTTGACCTTAAAACTTGACGATCTTGACCAGCTCTATTGGTGGGTATGGTCTGGTGGCAAATAGTTCATGGAGGCTTCCAATTCGGTTTAAGATTCTGAAGGTGGGGACGTCGTGACTTTTTCCCTCTTCTAAGCGTACATACAGTTCGTAAATTCTCTGATTGCCCCTTGCGACTTTCCATTTTCCAAATGTGACGAATGCTTGTCGGCTCATGTCTCAAAAATATTAACCAGATAGATATCTTATTTTTGCCTTCACCAGACAAGAGCAACTAGTTAATACTAGGTTTGAAGGTCCTAGATCAGACAATATCAGGGAGAATGTGTCAAAGAAGTAACAAAAACACTCATTGTTTCCTTGTTGTTACCCTCCACAATGGACCTATTTCTTCAAGAAACTCACATGTTGGCACCGAATCCATGCAAAGTACAGATGGTAATTACAAGCGTTAAGAAAAATTGTCCAGAAAGAAGGGGACAAAGGACAGTCCAAGAGAAACATAAATACGCAAAGGGAAGTCTTCAATCTATTGCAAGAAAGGTGAAGACATCCGAAGTTTAGGATCCAATGCCTCGTTCAACCAAGCAAAACATGGGAATCGATGTCCTTTTTCAATAATTAGAGATCTCATAACCGCTACCTTTTAACATTAAACACATCATTTTGACCACTTAGCTTCAATTTGCATAAACACCATGTCATATCTCTTTCGTCTGAACTATCCAGTACAAATTTAGGTAAGGAGTTGCTAGCAACAATTTTAGATGAACTTATAGATGCCAGCTTGGATCAGCAGCAGGCGGCCAAACATGTTCTTAACCCTTTTTATAAGTAAAATACATAGGAAATCTGCCTTCGAGGATGGAATTATTGCTTGTATAGTTAGCAACCAATTTCACATCATTAATTACTCTCTCTCTGTTAGCTGTAATCTATATAATATGTGATGAAGAATGTATGTTAAGCATAATCATAAATCGGTAGCTATGGGATTGGATTGGATTCATTTTCCTTGACAGGTAAATCTCTCTTCTCCTCCCCTTTTCTAAGCATCCATCATGCTTCTAACCTTAGTGAATTATGAAATACTTCTTCTACCTTCTCATACCAAGTCCATACCTTCTACCTATGCGATATTTGCGTAGAGCGTCAATTATTTGATTGAGATATTAAATATCATAGTAATGGTATGTTTATATGATATTATAGACCAAAAGTATATATAACAGGACCTTGGTATTACATCACTCCAACCAACTAAATTTGTCTTCACCTTATTGAAGTCATTCATTGGGAACAATGTAGGGGAGACATCAACATCTGTATGCTCAATAATGTACAGCCCAACCAACCCAATAAATACTCATATGCGCCAATTCATCTATGGCAAGGTTTGATGAACATGTCCAGACCCTCTGTCCAGTTTTATTCTGTCTTATTCTGTCTCATGAAATCTCAGCCATTTATTTTGCGGACCCACATAGGTTCCACGCGGTTCCCATATAAATAAATGGCTGAGATTTATTGAATACAATAAGACACCATAATATTGGACAGAAGATCTGGACTCTTGATGAACATATCTCTTGCTTATCATCTATGTTGCACTATTTGTGCATTTTTTATTTTTTTACAAACAACGGGAGAATTCGTAATTATATGATAAATTATTGAGTGTATATAATAATTTACAAATTATACATTTTGTATTAATTATTTAATAAATTAGCAATTCAAAATTAACATTGACATGCTTTAGTGTATATTTTTTTACCTCTTAAAGATTTTAGATGAGTTATAATTCTCTTTACACGACAACTTCTGCAACATTTTAAATTAAGAAACTCTTAAAAGAACTTGTTTTACTAGTTAAATCACTTCTTTGATAATAGCTTTACTTCTTTAATGAAAAAAAATGATATTATATATTAAAATTAATGTACATTCAATTTTTAATATTTTAATATTTGAACTCTCATTTTGTGTTGAATATAATTCAAAGTTAACATCGATTATTTAAAATGACTTGACATTATAAATTCACTAATTAATTATTTATTTAGAGACGTCAATATTTTTAAGGAAAAGAAAAAAATATTAAAAATTATGAAATTAATACAATATTCAACTCCACTTGATATATGGGTTCAAATATTCACTCGCCGAACACACGTATGGAATGGAGAAAGGAATTAAATTTGAAATCCTTAGAACAATAAACGATCAGATTAATAGTTCTCTTTTCCTAAAACCGCTAAGCCATTCAGAAGTCAATAGCTAAAAGCGCTCTTTTTAATCCAATGAACAAGCCATGTCAAACTTTGAAGAAATTGAATCACTTCGGGTGGTTGAAGATGGCTTCTCGTAGTTATGAGCTAGTGATGGCGAGAAGGAACAAGAGAAAATAACAACAACGTTTAGTTTGGAGAAGCTAGGTGAACGTCGGTGGCATGAGTCATTAGAACTGGCGATGATGACAATGACATCGTGACAAGTTTATTGATGGCATGAGAGCCGCAGCTGTTGCTTGTTTGTGGCTGGTGATTCGATTCTCGATGTAAAAATTTTCTGCCGTCGCTTGCAATCTGGTTCAGTCAGATTCTGAATAGGTTGAACGTTGCTATTCGGATCCATGTCTTAGTATGACTTAGCTGCTGAATACTTGCAAAACAAGTAAAAGCACGCTGGGGGTTGGTTCCCAAAAAACCTCTCCGACGCTCAAGTTAGCCTTTTTTAGGGATAATTGGTCGCAGAGAACAGAGGAAATGCTAGAGTTGTATATCTTGTACCTGTATCATGGTAGAATAATACCTTATATATGCCGTGAACGCTAGGTTTAGATCTTTACGTAGATCATTGTGTTTACATGGGAGACTAACTCATGATGGGCCGCGGACGTGTAGAATTGGGCCTGGGCCTAGCACAACCGACCCAACCATAAGCCCTCCTACTCCTCGAGTCTGAGCTAAGGGAAGGGTCGAAGGAGTACATAAGTGTGAGACAGTATGTTTCTTAGGTAGCTCGTGCTAGGCCCGATCGATCGATTCCGTTGTAATGCGGCCGGTCGAATAAGTGTACTATTTTGGATAACCGACCGATCAGCTGTAGCAATATAGCTGGTCGATTGGGTATAATAACAAAGGCAACCTGGCGAGTGTAATAGCGGAACCGATCGAGTGAATGGCTAAACTTACATAGAACTCTAGCCGTGATTATCGCTAACGGTTCGCGTTTTCTGACAAGTTGTCACGCACGCCTTTCTGGCTGTTGTACAGCTGTCAGATACGTCCTTTAAACTGCTGTGTAGCCGTCAGCCGTCAGGCTCGTCCTTTCAGTTAGTGTGTCGTTCTGTATTTCATCCTAACCCAGATTCCGCCACGTGGTCGCGTCCGGCCCGAATTATTGCCACGTGTCGAGCGTCGGTTGGGACATTCGCACGACTGATCTTCTATAAATACTCAAGATTGACAGGTTATAGGATTTCTTCACGCTTATTTCGTTCTCCGGTTCCCATCCTGTTGTCCTTCGCATCCTTTTGCTTTTAGTTTCCGGAGCTTTCTTTCAGCTGTCTTCAAATTTCCGACCAAATTTCCGACTTCTATCACTAATCTAGGTACGTCCCTTTTCTAACCCTTTCCCCTTAGAGTTCCTTTGCTTAGTCATGTCGTCAGTTAGTTCTAGAGAGGAAGTTAGTCCTAGGGAGGAAACCACCGAAAGGGCCTTGCAGACTACTAGGTCGCTAGTAGCAGCGGCGGAAACAGTAGAGGTGTCGGAGGCCGGCGGGAATGACGCGCCTGAGGCAAGGGGAACTGCGGACATAGGGGCGGGCGCCCGGAAGGATGGGCAGATTGTCGAGAAGCCGTCGAATGACCCATCTACCATGACCGCGGGGGATTTAAATCGATCAGTTCTCAAGAACAATATCCCTGCGGCGTGGGGGCCCAAACTGGCTGCCAGGAGCGAACAGATTTATAGCAGTGCGGGAGGATACTTTGCTGTTTCAGATAGTATTTTCTCGATCGGTGGTGCGAAGCTCCCTTATGCCCCTATTATTGACGAGGTGTGTTGCGTCTACTAATTGAGGTCGAGCCAAATTCCTCCGAACAGCTGGAGGTTTATTAATGGCCTGGCGTTGCTGTGCCATCAGTTTGAGTGCCTTCCTTCGATCAGCATCATGCGTCATTTCTTACGGATGAATCAAAGCTCGAGTGCTGGGGCCGGGATCCCCCACCTCCAGTATAGAGATGCCTGTTATCGTCCTGCTGGGACCACCTCCAAAGTCTAGGCATTGCAGACAAAGTACTTCTTTTTGAGGCCTCCAGGATCACCCTTTGAGTCCAGGTTGTGGAGGTATCCCCTAGCCGAGCAATGGAACGATATGTCGAGTCTGCTTCTTAGTAAGGAGGAATGGCAGGTGGTCGATCGCATTAAGGCGCTCGGTCGATACGACTTCGATCGCCTCATCAGGGGGTACCGTGGAGGGGCTTCGGCCGATTCACTTTTGATCGACCCCCCGCCCCAAATTAGCGGGCTGGAAGAGGAAATTTCCCCTTCTGGTTGATTTTTCGTTGCTGAGCTACTTACTGCATTTATAAGTGTTGGTTCCAATTTCTAATCTGCTTTCCCTGTTGTGCAGACATGGTAAGGGTCGATGATTTTCCCACTGCATCTTCTAAGCCTCCTCCAGGCCGGTCGAAGGGCAAGAAAATGAAAACCAAGGGGGGAGGTTAGCCCCGAGGTTGCTCGACCGGCGATGCCCGAGCAGGACGTCGCTCAGGTTGCTGCTCCCGAGCCTTCTACGGAGCTCGCTCGAGTGGCTGTCCCTGAACGATCGGCGATGATTGTCCGATCGACAGATGCTGTCGTAGAGGAGGGAGAGGAAGAGGTGGAGCCGCCCCTAAAGAGGAGGAAAAGAAGCGTCCGAATTCTCGACTCCCCACCCTGCCCATTGGATAAAGGCAGGGGAAGAAGGAAAAAGAGAAAGGAAAAGGAAAAGAGCTAGCGACCAGCTCCAAGAAGTGGCGATCCACAATCAGTCTGGATGAGGCTGCTTCACTCAGGGACATCGAGGTGTCCTTGCAGATTGCTCAGAAAGCTATTCTTCCCCGGGACGAGGAGGTGTTGGATAATAAGGAGCTATTGGGCAGTCTTGTTCGCTGTTGTGTAAGGGGGCTGGCGCTCTCCTCCGCAACGCATCAACGGTTCGAACAGCTCGATAGGGTCTCCGAATCGTTGGATCGAAAAATCAAAGATCTTTTCGAGAAGGTCCGTGTTTTGAGGGCCAAACTGTCGGAGGCGAAAGATGAAAAGGACCTCATGCGGACTCAAATCTCTTCTTTGGAGGAGGAGCAAAGGGATGAGAAGGAATCCTAGGAGGAGGAGAGGGACATTTTGAAAGCTCAACTCGCTACGGGGGAGGAGGAGAGGAGCAGGGTGGTCGCAGCGAAAGACGAGCTGGAGAAAAAGTGTCAAGCGCTGCAGCTCGATAACAATTATTTGAGAAGCAAGGTGCTCACTGCCGAGTCTAGGGTAAAAAAGGCATAAGAGCTCCAATCCAAATTCCTCCAGGATTGGCAACAGGCGGTGAATGGCAAGATAAGAGCTGGGAAAGAGCTAGCGGAGTTGTGCAGCTCTATAAAGGGGAAAAGAATCACTGCGATCAAACAATGGAAAGAGCGGTATTTGCAGAGGGAGTGCCATGAGTATGCTTGCGACCTAACTCTTTCCATCTTGAAGAATTGTCACAGCGTCTGTGTTCCGATGGGTCGGATTGTCCTTCCTTTGAGGACTACGCCGTACTGATGATTCCTCCCAGTCTCGGCCTTTCTTTGGAGGGAATGAGGGAGATGATCGAGGGGGAGCGAGTAGTGGTTCCAGATGAAGAGCTGGACCTCAGCTCAGACGAGGAGGGAAAACAATCTGACGAGGATGCTTCTCCAGTTCTTCCTGCAGACTCTGATCCTGCCTCGGTTGCTTCGCCAACCGCCCTTCCTGCCGATTCGATTATTAAGTAGGCCCCTGAAGCTGCTTCTCCAGGACCGATTGGCAGCTCTTCCCCTTCTATCGAGGGATAATCTTTTATTTTTCCTCCTTTCGAAGCTCATCTGGTCGGGCTTGTGACCAGAAGGACATAAATCAAATAAAAATTGTATTTTGCAGCTTCATCCTCTGCTCTGTTGATCTTACAAACAAAAACTTTAAACTATTATCAACTTGGCATAATTTCGAATAGCTTGTTACTAACTAGAGTGTTCGACTGAAGTCAATCGCGCTCGAATTGCCATTAAATTTGTATAATTTCGTATAGCTCGTACTAAGCTAGAGCGTTCGTGTTAAGTCGATCGCGATCAGATTGCCACTGACTTTGTATAAGAAATTGCCCTTTCGAGTAGCATGTGACGAGCTAGAGTGTTGTCTCGGATCGATCGTCCTCGACATTGTTCGATTTAAAATTTTGGTTCTCGGCATCGCCCGGTTTCAAGAATCTTGTCTTGGGGACTTAGCCGAGCGAAGTGTTGAGAGCCGAACGATGCCAAGATTTTGTGACTTGGCATTGACTGGTTGCAATAATCTTGTCTTGGCAACCTAGTCGAACTATGTCGAGGCTCGAGCGTTGCTCGAGGGCCGAACTATGTTGAAAGCCGAGCGATGCCAAGATTTTGTGACTTGACATCACCTGGTTGCAAGAATCTTGTCTTAGCAACCTAGTCGATTGGTGTCGAGGCCTGAGCATTGTCGAGGGCCGAACTATGTCGAAAACCGAGCGATGCCAAGATTTTGTGACTTGACATCACTTGGTTGCAAAAATCTTGTCTTGACAACCTAGTCAATCGATGTCGAGGCCCGAGCGTTGCCCAGGGCCGAACTATGTCGAAAGCCGAGCGATGCCAAGATTTTGTGACTTGACATCGCCTGGTTGCAAGAATCTTGTCTTAGCAACCTAGTCGATCGGTGTCGAGGCCCGAGCATTGGCCAGGGCCGAACTATATTGAAAGCCGAGCGATGCCAAGATTTTGTGACTTGACATAGCCTGGTTACAAGAATCTTGTCTTAGCAACCTAGTCAATCGGTGTCGAGGCCCAAGCGTTGCCTAGGGCTGAACTATGTCGAAAGCCGAGCGACCGGTCTCTCGTTCTGGTGCATTTTAGTGAGACTCTTTTTACCGAAAAATTTAAAAATTCTTTATTAACGATGACGTGAGCGTGGACCATTAAAAAACCTGACTTGTAGGGCCAGGAAAAAGATATCCACCACAACTCCGTAAGCAGTAATAAAATACTAGGGGGGAAAATGAACAAATAAGACAAAGCTTATCTATTGATAGAATGTCTTTAAATTTTGAGAGTTTCATGGCCTCGATAGAATCTTGCCATCAACACCACGCAGGATGAAAGAGCCATGTCCGACTTGCTTGACCACCTGCTAGGGTCCTTCCCACGCCTTTCCGAGCTTTTCTGGATGTTTCCCAGCCGCCTCAGCCTTTCTTAGAACATAGCCACAGATCTTTATGTCGTTCAGCCTTACCCTTTTGTTGTAGAACTTTGTTGCTTTTTGCCTGATAGCTTCTGAGCGAGTGGTTGCCCTATCCCTGTCTTCACTAAGGAGCACAAGTTCTGCTTTGCAAGCTTTATTATTCCGCTCATCTTCGAAAGCCGACACTCTTTGGTTAGGCAGCGCCACCTCTACTGGGACTAGGGCTTCTGCCCCAAAGGTCATCCTGAACAGTGTTTCTCTCGTGGCTCCATTCGGAGTAGTTCTATACGCCCACAATACTTCATCTATCTCATCTACCCAAGTCTTACGTCTATCTAACCGCTTTTTGAGGGCACTTATTATCTTTTTATTAGTGTTTTCCGCGAGCCCGTTGCTTTGAGGGTAGGCTACTGATGTCAATTGGAGCCTTATCTTTAGTTGCTCGCAAAAATCTTTGAACTTGTCGTTATCAAACTGTCGATCGTTGTCTGTCACCAGGATCATGGGCATCCCGAAATGACTTAGTATGTTCTTACGGATGAAATTTTCCATTTTTTGCTTAGTGATAGTGGCGACCGCTTCCGCTTCTACCCACTTGGTGAAGTATTCAACTGCCACTATTAAAAACTTCTTCTGCCCAGGACCAAGGGGGAAAGGTCCAAATATGTCCATTCCCCATTGAGTAAAAGGGATAGGATGGCTCATGATTTTCATCTGTTCAGTCGGATGGTGAGACAGGTTGCTATTTTTCTGACAAGCCTCACATCGGTTAACTTTCTCTTGGCAGTCTCTCTTCATTGTCGGCTAGTAATACCCCTGTCTGATTAACCTGTGGACCAACATTCTGCCCCTAGATGATTTCCGCACATTCCTTCGTGGACTTCAACCATTGCCTGCTCGGCCTCTTCTTCGCCCAAGCAGCGTAATAGTGGCCAGTCGTAGGATCGCTTGTACAGGATATCATTAATGACCGTATACTCGGCCGCCTTTACCCTTAGTTTCTTGGCCTCCAAAGCTTCTCCGATCTGTACTCCCTCAAGGAGTTACTGTCTGATCGGTTCCATCCAACCTGATCGCTCGGTGTCTACTTCGAGGGCTTCATTAGTTTCCTGAATGCTAGGCCGATCTAGTGGCTCGACCAAAATGTTATTTTTTGCATCTCGATCAGAGGCCATTTTGGAAAGTGCGTCAGCCCAAGCGTTTTGTATCCTTTCTATCCTGTTAACTGAATATTCTTGAAAATTGCTCAACTCTTGTTTTGCCAATTCCAAATATTTAATCATGTTATCCCCTTTGGCCTCGTACTGTCCAGTAACTTGGTTAACCATTATTTGGCTATCGCTGTACACCTTCAAGTGTTTCATCTCCATCTCTCATGCCAACTGAAGACCGGCCAACAGAGCTTCATATTCGGCCTCGTTGCTGGACGCTTTAAATTCTAGTCGGAGAGCGTACTCCACTTTTTCTTCTTGATGCGGGCTGACCAATACCACTCCTGCCCCGCATCCCTCTGCGTTGGATGACCCATCAACGAACAAGCTACAGGTAGGACGTTGTTCACCCTACGGGCTAGGTTGGCTCATCTCTGCTATGAAATCTGCCAACACTTGGGCTTTGATCGTCGTCCGCAACTTGTAGTGTATGTCAAATTCTCCCAGCTCTACTGCCCACTTAACCATCCGCCCGAAGGTTTCGGGCTTTTGAAGGCACTGTCGGAGGGGTTGGTCTGTCCATACCTCGATGGTGTGACTCTGGAAGTAAGGTCGGAGCTTTCGCGCTGCAATTACCAATGAAAGAGCCAGTTTCTCAATGGGCGTATACCGCGTTTCTGGCCTACTCAACACCTTACTGACGTAGTAGATTAGAAATTGTTCATTACCCTCCGAACGAACGAGAACTGCACTGATCGCTCCTTCTGTGACCGCCAAATAAATAATCAGACTTTCTCCATCCGCGGGACTTTGCAAGACCGGTGGGCTAGTCAAATACTTTTTTAGGTGTTGAAATGCTCGTTCACACTCATCCGACCATTGGAATTGGGTAACACCCGCTTTTCGTAAAATTTTGAAGAACGGGAGGCATTTGTCCCCCATCCACGGTGGGCGCCAACTGGTTCAGTCGTATTTTGCTGGGGCTGAACATCATTGTTTTGATTCATAATTCTACGTGGCTTTGGCTGATGAATACCTGCAAAACGAATAATGGCTTGTCGGGGGTTGGTTCCCGGAAGGCCCCTCTGACGCTCAAGTTAGAATTTTGAGAGAGTTTTGGTTGTTAAGAACAGAGAAGAAGCTAGGGTTATAATCCCGTACCTGTATCATGGTAGAATAGAACCTTATATACGACGTGGATGCTAGGCTTAGGTTTTTACGTAGATCTTTGCATTTGCATAGGAGACTAACTCTTATGAATGGGCCGTGGATGTGTGGAAACGGGCTTGGGCCTGACTCAGCCAACCTGACCACTATGATTTTTTTTAAAATGTGAATCCTTGTTAGTTGTAACCGAACTATTAGTAAAAAGTGAGACCATTTATTTATTTCAAGTTTATCTCAAAAATAATAACAAGGTGTATATGAAGATTTATATAGAAATTTGATTTTCCTTACTCACAGTATGTTTAATCTTCGAGAGGTTCAACTTGATTATACCAATTCAAGTGTCTTTGCTCAATCAACAATGAAGATCGTGATTATCTAATAACTTGCCACTCAATCACTTTTCAGACTTTGTTTTTAGCCAATCACTCAATTGTTTTTTTAAATTACGCTCTATACGTACTTATAAAATAAAAACTGATTAGGCAATTAAGGAGATATGGATGATTGAGATAACATGTTTTATCTCATGGTAACTGGCAACAGTCACCTTATCCTAATATTTGAATTTGAATATTGGTTATCGTCATGGGTGGATAACCATCAATCATATATGTCATCATCTCTCACTTGCACATGACGAGGAAGACGTTGCATATTCCATCCTTTAACATTGTTATTGAACTTAATCATACAGACAAATGAATAGTGCGACCACTGAGTCTATCAAAATTTAGGAGCACTGTACTAGAAACCAATTAAGGTTAGCATAGAGACGTCAACCCTTAAATATAGAAAACATTAATTAAAGACTCAATATACCCCAAAACTATTTGATTATGTCAAGTAAAGTATCTTTAATACCTCGTAGAGCATACATATACCTCCACTCTTAGCATAATATACTTATAGTTATGTCACTTTTTTAAAAGCACCATAACTCATCGACGAATAAGTATAGTACATGATCATAATTCAAATATTCTTCTTTTTCCCTAATGTCAAATGGTTTTCAAATTAATAGCTTTTCCAGTAATGCTCCATAAGGTTTAATCCCTTATGATTGTCGGCAACATACTAAAGTAGCTTACATTAACCATTAACCTCTTGACACAATCTAGAGTCATAAGGGAATATATTACAAGACCAATGAAATGTCTTTAAGGACTCACACAGTGATGAAGCAAGGATTCATTCACTCACTTCCTTTCATGATCACAAAGCACATGTGTATGAATGCATGCTACGATATATCAAAAAAGACATCGTACAAATCTTAGTCAAGTTGTTGTTTAAGCACCTTACTCGAGATCTTTCTATATTCTCTAATTCAATCAAATATAATAGAGATCTTACATTTGGCTTTTAAAAAAAAGCATATATGGATTGTGGTTGCTCCATATGTGATCTAACTGTTATATCTCATCTTTACATCTAGCTAAGGTGACAATATAAGTTTCTCATCTTTTGGTCACCCTCAACATCACCTAAAAGGATAATTATTCGTGTGAGAAAGTCAACTAACTTATTTATATATAAAAAATAGATATATATGTGCTAATTATCATCAATGCATGCAAATACATAAAGACAATAAAATCAAGATATTGTTCAATAATTCAAAAGATTAAGTGGTGTTTACATTTTGCATCTTAAGCTCAAATCCTACCTAACCCTAACGTCTTCACATGACGCAAAAATATATCTCTCGATATAGGTTTAGTCAAAGGGGCAACAACCATTTGGTTTGTAGAAATGTGCTATAAAATCACATCTCATTGTGCCACTATTTTTCAAATAAAATTATTCCTTAGATCAATTGTTTGGTTCTTCTATGATACTTGGGATCTTAATAAAATCTAAAGCAGTCATATTATCACAATAGATAGTGATAGGCTGAGATGCATCTTTAAACACATCAAGATCCTCAAGGAACCTTTCAAGTCACATTTCTTCTTGCAAAACTGGCGTACAAGCCACAAATTTTGCTTCCATCGTGGATAAAGATATACATGCTTGTTTCTTAGTAGTCCAAGAAATAGTGCCATTTTTGACTAAGAAAGCATATCCAAAGGTTGATTTATGCTCATTTAGATCTTCGCCCCAATCAGCATCAGAATATCTAATAAGTCGTAAATTCGAACCTTAATAGCATGACATTTAATCTCGAGTCTCTTGTATGCAGCGAAGAATCCTTTTAACAATTTTCCAATGATCTAAACCAGGGTTTGCTTGGAAACGACTTACTAAACTATTGCAAAACAAATGTAGGCTGAGTGCACATCATGGCATACATCAATTTACAAACGACATTCACATATGGAACATAACTCATTTTCTCCTTTTCTTCAGGAGTTTTAGGGTAGTTATTAAGACTTAAGGATTCACCTCTAGCTATAGGAGTATTAATGGGTTTGCAATTATGCATTTGAAACAGTTCAAATACTTGTCTCAAGTAAGTCTCTTATGACAAACCAAAAAGTCTCTTAGAGTGATCGCGAGCGAATTTCACTCTAGGTACATAATTTGCTTTACATATGTCCTTCTTTTCAAAATTTGATGACAACCACTTTTTAGGGGAAACTATCAACTCCTTTTCATTTTTGGCTAACAGAATATCATCCTCATATAATGATAGAATTACAAAACTTCTCTTAGAATGCCTAAGATACACACAATGGTCTTCCTCAACCATCTTGAACCCATCGTTTACGATGACTCGATGAAAACATACCATTTTCTAGATGATTGCTTTAAACCATAAATAAATTGATTGAGCTTGCAAACTTTGTGTTTTTGGCCTTCTGCCAACAAAACCAATTGGTTGTTGCATAGATATTTCTTCATCCAATTCTCCTTTGAGAAATGCAATTTTAACACCCATTTGGTAATGTTCCAAATCAAAATATGCGACAAGGGCCAAAATAAGGCGAACTGAGGCAAACATAACTGCTGGTGAAAAAGTTTCCTGATAATATATACCTTCTTGTTATGTATAGCCTTTAGCCACAAGCCGAGTCTTGTACATTTCAATGGAGCCATCTGCCTAGCGTTTGATCTTGAGAACCCATTTGTTCCTAATAGCTTTTCTCCCAGACGGAAGATCAACCAAGTCCCAGACTTTGTTGGTCTTCATAGATTCTATTTCATCCTTCATACTATTAATCCATTCCTTACTAACTTTTGATAAGATAGCCTTATAGTAATTCTAGGCTCATCTTCATCATTAGCAATAGCCATGAAAGATTCCCCCTCAATCCATAAATAAAGATGGGGAATATTTCTATGTTTGCTCCTTCGAGGATGAAAATCTTCAAAACTCTCATTAGGTTGTACTGAACTAGAAGGGATCTCATTCTTACTATCTCTAAGTTGTTAATTAATTAATTCCTCAGTTTCAACTGGGTTGAGAGATGTGCCAATCTCAGTGTTTTCTATTTCAAAGAGTTTTATATTCTCAGTCACCTCACACTTGCTA
Source organism: Erythroxylum oxycarpum (assembly GCA_025629785.1). Taxonomy (NCBI): domain Eukaryota; kingdom Viridiplantae; phylum Streptophyta; class Magnoliopsida; order Malpighiales; family Erythroxylaceae; genus Erythroxylum; species Erythroxylum oxycarpum. The sequence goes on along the minus strand of JAOTAZ010006019.1, from coordinate 5,526 downwards.
GGGAACTCTCTTTTTAAAAATTCTACATCTGGTGACTCAAATTCAGTTACACTTCCATCTTGCTACTCAATGATGAACATATAACCTTTTAAGTGCTCATAATATCTTATAAAGATACATTTCTTGAGTTTAGGTCCTAACTTTCCACGTTGATGAAAAGTGTTGTTATGTAAGTAGCACAACCCTATGGCCGTAAATAATCCAATTTTGGCTTTTTGCTTATCGAAAGTTCATAAAGGGTAGAATAAACTAATTTAGAGGGCACATAATTAAGTACATAGGTTGCTGTCAGCAATACATCTCCCCAATAAGAAACATGCAAATTTACTTACGCCATCATTGACCTAACCATGTCAAGTAAAGTGCAATTCCTTCTTTCTGCTATACCATTTTGTTACGGAGTTCTTAGAATCATTAATTATTTGATAATTCCTTTTCTTTCACATAATTCTTTAAATTGAATAGATAAATGCCCGTAGCCTCGGTCAGTTCTTAAACTTTTGATTTATGTATCTAATTGATTCTTAACCTCATCAATATATTTTCTAAAGCAATCCAATGCTTCAGATTTTTGGGAGATCAAATAGACATGTTCAAAGCGCATATAATCATCTATAAATGTGATAAAATAAGAATTACCATGCCTTGCCTTCATATTTAGTGGTCCATAGATGTCAAAATGGATTAAATGTAAAGGAAAATTTGCCCTTTGAGCATTTACAAAAGGTTTTCTGGTTAACTTTCCTACTAAACAATGATCACATGTAGGCAAGTCTATTTTAGCGAGTGGGCTTAAAAAGCCTTCTCTAACTAGCCATTTCATTTTGTCTTGCGCAATATGGCCCAATCTATTATGCCATATAAGTGAATCATTATTTCTATTATCAAAAGAAGCAAGTAGCAAAAATGAACTATTATGAATATTAGAACTATTAATAATATCCAAAAACATAAAAAGATTCATAACATAAGTAAAACCATAATAATTGTTCCAAAAAAATATCCAAACGATTATTCTCAAGCATCATGCGAAAACTAAGCTTAAGTAAAGTAAGAACATAAAGTAAACTTTGTCGAATATACAGAGCAAAAAATACATCATGGAGATATAATGGGTGACCATTTTGCATATCTAGTTTATAAGAGCTGATGCCATGCACATTAACACTAAAATCATTCCCCATGTATACTTTAATGCTATTAACTAGAATTCGATAATAATCAGCGAACCGTACATGGTCCCTCGTGACATAATCAGTTGTACTTGAGTCTGCAATCAACGTATGGAGAGATTTAGTAACTAACACAATAGTAGCTACATAGTAAGTAACACAAGGAATATGGTCAATGTTGGCCCCTGAATTCTTTTCTTATTGACTAAGTATGATTTCGATTAATTTTTGAGGTTTTGATTGACTAATTGTTTTGAATGATTTATTTATTAATGTTATTGCTTAGATGGAAGGAATTTAAGGTATTAAATGGAGAAATTAAGCTTAAGTTAGAGTTAGTAGGGTGTAAATGAAAATTGAATAAGTAAGAATGTGTAAGGGTAAAATGGGAAGGTCACTTAAGGATTAAGGGTATAAGGCTTTGCATGGGAGGGCATAATGGACTTTGTATAATTATTAAGAGTGGAATTAGAAGAAGAAAATTAGAAAGAAGAGAGAAAGAGGGAGAGTATCGTGGGAGAGAAGAAGAAAAGAGAGAAAAGCTAGGGTTTTAGGAATTCTTGAAGATTTGAAGCATTTGAAGCATCAAACAAGTAAGTATTTACATAAAACCTTCTTGGTTTTTGGATGAAACATAGTTAGGGTTAGTTAGAAGTGAAATCAAGGGTGGAAAATGGTTTAATCGTTTAGGGTTGATAATCATGTTGTGTTTGAGAATGTCTTGGTTTGGAATGAGCTTAGAAATGAAGTATAAGAGGTGTTTTAGGGTTGTATGAGTTGTATTTGAAAGATGGGAAGTGTATAAGTGAAAAATACCAAGAAAACATGTTTTTGGACGTTTCTGAGTTTGCACATCACGACGTACGGTTGCAGACGTCGCGACGTGCTGCAGCTCCTCGTCGCGGCGAGCGTCCAGTTTTCAGCATTGACAGACTTTAGTATTTTAGGCATAACTTTTGCTGTAGATGTTCGATTGAGGCGATTCTTTTTTCCCTGTAAAATAGAGACATAGGGCTACAGGTTTGATGAAGAAATGGAGTCCAAATTCGGTCTTTAAGAATCTCCAAGTTTGGATGGACGTTGAGCATAGAATTTTTGTTTCAGCATAAGCTTTAGTTCAAATTGTTAAAGTATAACCTCCCATTTTCTACATCGAATTGAATGGAATTTTTGGTTCTTGCTTAAGGAAATCAACTAAGGCAAGTGAGGCAAGAGGAGCAAGAGGAACAAGAGGAAAGACATCCCTAAGCAAGTCTTAAGCAAGGAACTAAAGGTGGGTACAATTTTATAATAGAGTGAATAAGCCACTCATTGTTTTCTTCAATTCAAGAAAGGTTTAATGATTTAAATTGCATCATCAATGTTGCCTTATTTGCTTTTTGAATGAATTGTGACATTATTATATGTTTGCTACATGATTTGTTTGATGATTGATGAAAAAACTTTAAAAAGGATTTCTCCTTGAAAGGATATATGTTTATGAAATCATGCTTTCAGAAATGAGTTTTGCAAGGATATCAAGCTTATGAAAAACAAGTTTTCAAGAAAATGTGCCATGTCGGGCAACAAGATTTCAAGATTTTGAACTATATGTGTTATGTGGGTTTGTGGTAGTCCCCAAGAACCGTCACGTGCACGTTGACCCAAGTATAGGCTTCTCCCGCCTGCCCGCTAGTGGCATGGAGCTCCCTTAGGGACTCCCTCAAGAATTTACGGCTACACAGGACCATTATATAGGAATGTGTAGTGCGTCATGAATTTGGACTTACCCAAACCAATTTGATGTGCTTATATGCTTATGATCTGTTGACAAGTTTAATGCATGCACGATTTTTAATTGCTCATGAATTGTTTAAAAATCAAGCATTTTGTGATGATGACAATTACATGTGAACTTACTACGGTTTTGAAAATGTATGATGGCAATGAGCTTTTAAAGATGTTTTTGTTTGTTCCGTTATTATAAATCTGTCACCCATGAGCTTTATAGCTCACCCCCCTTTATCCTCACCCTAAGCAGGTGATGAGCAGGAGATTGAGTAGGTCAAGAGTTATGGCATCACTCCGAATTGGCATATTTTGTTTTTTCAAGTTACATTTTTGGAATTCAAGGCTTTAGTCACATTTCAAGTTTTATTTGTTCAAACGTATTTTGTATTTTTGGATCTTGGACATAACTAATGTATTATGGCTTGAAATGCCATTAAAGCTTTATGAAACTCTCACTTTTGTTATTAATGAAATACGTATTTGGATTTTGGGATTTCATGTGGCTATGCATAAGTTCATTTCGTTCTTAAAAGAGATAATGTTAGGGTTGAGTAGTTGAAAAAGTTTAAATTTGCATATTATAGGGATGGAAGTGTTTGTCGCGGCGAGGCCCATTTGCTCGTTGCGGCGACAAATTGTTTGCAGGCACACCGCGCCGAAAGATAAATCGCGGCCAGATTACATACGCTACGGCGACGACCACCTATGATTCCGAAGGATTTTTTCTTTTAAATTTCATTTCCAGGTCTCTCCTCCACGCTCAAGCTACATGATTCCGCGTCCGATGTTGGGATCCGAAAACGGGGTCTAATAGCAAGAAGGTGCTATTTGACATGTTATGACATCATTTTCCAATTTATGTGCAGAACATCATTTGTGTGTATCCATATGAAACAACTATAGTTTGCAGGACCATATTAAAAAATTGTTCATAAATCGAACACAAAAGTAAACACTCAAATTAACAAATTGCTCATAAATCAAACCCAGAAGCAAGCAGAGAGTGTGTATTGTATTCCTATCTTGCTTTCAACTCCTCCAACACCACGGAGAATGCAAGTTCAAGTCTGTTAATCAACAAACTTGTATACTCAAATCAGAGTTTCTTATGATAAAAGTATGTCTAAAGCAGCACAAGGTTGAAACTTTATTATGTGGAAACTGCAACTATCATATTCAGATGGTTGCAGAATTTTATATATTGACATTCAACTCATCAGAAAATGGCCATATCTATATATTTACATGGTAGCCTTCTATTGCCTTCCCCCTATTCAGTCAGTGAATTCTAGCTAATTAGCTAGCCTATGCAAAGGCAATTGTGTAGGATCAAAATCAAGGGCATGAAATAAGGTTTCATTGAATATGTGTAACAGAATAACTTTTGGTAAGAATTGACAAGAGTACGTACTAGCTCTTCTAATTTGATGATGTAAAGGACTGGCACTTTTCCTTCTTCTTCGAAATATATATGGAATCTTCCAACTTTGAAAGCGATTCAATACCTGCCAAAATGTTAAGGAAACAAATAATTATTCACTCTCCAATTTACAAGGTGCAGCTACATGAAGTGAAGAGAGTGAAATAAATATAATTATAAAGTGCAGCTATATCCAATTATATGATGTAAGAAAGCAGATAAAGAGGCTCAAACGCAAATATCACATTCATTCTCACTACCAACATTGATAAAGTACATATCATGCATCTATATGAGTTCATTGATAAAACATTGCATATAAGTTCATTGATAAGTTGAAGAAGAAGGGTTATGAAGTCCTCTACATGGTTGATGCTAATGATGCGTATTTTCAAAGTTATTAGCCTACCTAATCAGCTTGTTATATGATTAGGTTTGTTTAAGTAGTGGACACCACGTACAAAGTTAACTGATTTGAAACTAAGACTCGAAAAATGGTGAACAACATTAAGAATGTGATTAAGCAATGAAGATAAAACAACAAAGGCTCAAGTGCAGAATAAGAATTTATTAATCATTGTCATCGGTGGATTCCTCGAATACAATATCACATTCATTTTCACTACTGCTTGTCTCTGAGTCATCAAAATCGCCATTCAAACGTTGCTCGGAATTCAATACAACATTATCTATTACATCCATAGCAATATCATTGCGATCTAAAAACTCTAAGGTACATTCCTGGACTTCCACTGGAGCTTCAGAAGACTCCTCATCGTCATTTGCATCTTCTTCATTACCATGCAATGGGATATCATACGCACGTCTAACTTCACATTCTTGCACAATCCGCCAATTTGGACCCAGTAACAAATCTTCCACTAAGAAAACTTGTTTTGCTTGGTTTGCCAGAATAAATGGGTCATCCTTGAACCAAAACTTAGTAACGTTGACGCTTTTTAGACCGCCGTTGACCCTCATATTGCTCTTCCCAAGATCGTACCATTTGCATTTGAAAAGCACAACACTTTTACCTCTAACATATTCAAGCCTGATAATATCTGTCAGCATGCCATAAAATGTAATGTTATCTTCCCCATAATTTCCTAACACTGCAACACCACTATTTTGTGTTATCCTTCGCATATCACGGGCTTCAGTTCG
>JAOTAZ010005870.1:0-19257 GCA_025629785.1 Erythroxylum oxycarpum | reverse complement strand
AAGTGCTCGATTCTCGGTGGAGAGTGTTCACTGACTTCATCTCTAGAAAAACGAAACCTTTTTTCGTCAAATTCCTCAAATTCAAGAGGTTGTGTCAGTTCGATTACAAGATAGAAACTCAACTGAATCACATGGATGACAAGACAGAACACACGGTCGTTTATATTCCGTTTATTTTCCGGAGGTGGTCCGGAACAGTTTCTGGCTACAACTTAATAAGAAATTGCCTAAAAAGTCGTCCAGAGGGTGTATATAAAGTCAGGCGAGTCACCATCCTCTCAATAGCTGCTGAATTTCTGCGACTCAATCTCCTTTTTGACTCTGTTCTCAGAATCATCAACAAAGCGACTAAACTTGCGGGCAAGTTATTGGCATTTTTGCTCTTTCCGGGGAAGCAAGTTATTAAAAATCTGCGAATTGATACAGCAGCTGGTGCTTTAAGTCGTAAATTGGGCTGCGCTGCAAATCTGCGAATTGATACAGCAGCTGGTGCTTTAAGTCGTAAATTGGGCCGCGTGAAAGATTGGCTGATCGATCAAGTTGGCCTCAAGGATGTTGTAGATGAGATAATATATTCGTCCAAGGAGCCACTCACTAAAGAGATATGGAAGTTCATTTTCGACGAGTTGATGAGCAAATCTCAGTTCGCAGACGATCTGGAAACAGCGGAGAGGATATGCTCTGCAAGAGGTGAATGGGTCATCCAGGAAAATGATTCAAAAGATAAAAACTGTGTTGAACAAGAGTCTGAGGATTCAGAGAAAGACCGCCCTGATTTGATGCCATACGTCGTTGAAGTTTCGTATGATGAGAGCCTTCTGCTATGGCACGTAGCCACAGAGCTCCTCTACAACACCACCAAAACTTCGGATCGTTGCAACAAGGATAGATTGTTCAGCAAGATACTGTCAGATTACCTGTTGTATCTTCTGATTGTACAACCTAGTATGATGACTTCTGTGGCAGGCATTGGTAAGATCAGGTATCGTGATACCTGTGCAGAGGCTGAGAAATTTATTAAAAGTCATGGATCAAAACATTTGATGGCTGCTTGTCAAGATATTCTTGGAGTGAACACAGAGGTTAAGCCCATTAACTTGAAAGGGACCAGAAGCAAATCTGTGTTGTTTGATGCATGTAGGCTAGCAAAAGAGTTGCAGAAACTGAAGGAGAAGAAATGGGAGAAGCTAAGCAGGATATGGGTGGAACTGTTGTCATATGCTGCTAGCCATATCAGGGCCAATGCCCATGCCCAACAAGTAAGCAACGGGGGAGAGTTGGTTTCTTTGGTTTGGCTATTGATGGCCCATTTTGGAATAGGGGACCAATTCCAAATCGAGGAAGGATATGTCAAATTTCTAGCTTGTAAGTAGCTTTATCTATTAATTGCTCAAGGTGACGCTGTCGCCAATCCTCAAAATTCTCAGTCAAAGAAAGGTCCGAACTTTGTTTATTTTCTACAACATGCCCAAGTTGGTATTTGTTATGTATTAGTGAGTACTCCTTGCTGTGAGAGATTACGGGTTGAATTGATTAAATTGGTCATTATAATTTACGTTTTCTTAAAGGCTTACACTTTGCAGATAACAAGTAATTGTTATGTGCATCTACACATGTTGTTCTTTTGATGAATCTTGAAATTGCTTTAACGAATAACGAAGCAGATGAAGCATGGACAAGTTTTATTGTTAACCTATAAGCCCATGTTAGTCACGTATGTGGCTGACATGGACCCCTAAACAATGAACAATTGGTGAAACATACTTGCCAATTCTAACTTCTTCGTTTGTAAACTCCAAAGCTTGAACTATAGGGATTTCAGAGGATTTCTTATGGACAGAATTTGAAGATAGGAATCATGCTATTGTAGCAACTAAAGCATCATCGATTTACATTATATGTGGGTTTCTATCCTTTGGAAGTTCCTTCACTTGCTCTACGTCCTCTCTTTTTTTTCCCCCTCATTATCACAATTTAAAAACTCAGGGGTAGTAACTATGAGACTAGATTGTAACTCAAGAGGCATTTGAGATGGTTATAGCAATATGAGAATTAGATGGCAAGCATGGAGTCTCATTTTTTCCCTTTCATTGTAAATAATTGGCATAGACACTTCCACAATTGTAAAAGGAGTTAGTTTACGATTCAATGTATGAGAACTCAAGGACACAAATTTTTGTACAAGAGAGTAATTCACCATTGTGGGCTTTCTTCAAGAGAACTTTAAGTTACCGCTTAACACATTGAAGCCTCCCATTAATGCTTATGCTTTAACATATTTTTCCTAAAACCTTAATTGGATATATATATTTCTTTGGTTGTTTGGACACAAGATTAAAGAAATTAAGGAAAAGTTGTTTTAAAAGGTTTTACAGAGAATGCATAGTTTTAAAGCCTATAACCGTAGATAGTATTTATTACAAAGATAAGGGTTAAAAATGAAAGATAGATATAAGATGAGTACAATAAGACTTTAATTTTAACAAGTTTCTTCAATCGATATTAGAGAATTCTAATATTTTTGCAATATTTGTAATATTTACTCGTATGAAGAAGATTCTTTACGACTTTGTGTGGGATTACTTTTTGTTTGGTCGGGAAAATTTTATAACATAAGATTAAACTCTTTTCTAAAGCTATACATCATGTTATAAGATTCATCATACCATTCCATGTCACAAATCGCACCAGAAAAAAGTAAACATGTTTGAAGGTCCAGAAAAGAAAAAAAGTGTGAAGCTGATCATCTACCATTCAAACGAAACCAACCAATAAAACTTACATATTATCAAGCGTCAGAAAATATATGCAAGGATTGGTACATTTAATTTGTTAGTGCCAATATTATTGACCTTTGTAATGATATTATTTGTTCAATAGGTTAACATATTAAATTTAATATCATGTCAAACTAGTATATGCTAAAAGTTGACATCATATTACATTGTATTTAAATATCACAGAAAAGGATTTTTTAATAAAGGTTTTTAAACTACATTAACCTATTATTGCAATATTAGTTATAATTTATATATGAAAAATCGAAGGGGTTAATTATTTCACAAACTTTCTGCAAACTTCTTTGGCACCAACAAAATAAATACAAGCAAAAACGAAATAACAAATAACATCAAAATTTTGGTAATGCAGTTCGGCACATCTTGCCTATATCTGCGAGGCCCTCACCCAGCTTAATCACTTTCACCGAAGTATAATAGATTTACCCAAGGCTTTACTGAGCCGACACCACTCAACCCTTGATACTATCTCTCAACCTCACTTCCCGTGAAAGAATTTCACACTTAATAGTACGACCGCTTCGTACTAATCTCAACAGAGGATTTTCTCAATCAACTCAATAGTACGACCACCTCGTACTAACCTCAACAGAGGATTTTCTCAATAGTATTTGATAATAAAGAGAAGAAATAAACAACTCAAGTGATTAATCAACCAAGAACAAAATAATAATACACTTGAGATAAAAAAAAAGACTTCCCTATGGATTTTATCTTCTTGAAATAACCCAGCTAAAACTCTCCACCATGGTTGTAGCGCCCCTTACTGCAGGGTACACACCAGGACGCCCGAAGGTCATTCCGGTACATATCCTACAATAAGGGCGAGCTACGTTCAATCACTATATTCATTTCACATGGCATCATAACATTATTCACTTGAAAAGCATCATAAGAGATCACAATATTTTTAAAACCAACTTTTCCTCATTTCATTTCTCAAAACCAAAAATCTACATTGTGTCTTTCAACCTTTAATACATATACATTAACAAAACCTAGTACAAAAGTACTACATGAATGAGGAAAATATCTACAATCTAACTAATCTGTCCAAAAATCTCAGCTGGTCAACCTTTGAGCCATGACTTCTCTTGCCAAATCACAGTCTACACGGCAGGTAGAGCCTCTTCAGTAGCTAGAGTCGTCTCTTGGTCCTGAAAAGACATTATTAAAATTTTGGTAAGTTTTGCGAACTTAATGAGGTAACCATCATCGATGGTTCACTCAATTTATGCAGCACATCATTTCACATAACATAAGATTTCACAACTTTGCACTTAACATAATTATCACATTCTCACTTAGGCACAAGCAAATCTTTGCTTCTCATTCCATTAAACATACATAACAGTGTGCATATGAAATGCTCACTTTTGAGCTCAACGCTCAGTTTCACTCGTTGAGTTTTAAACTCTAATCGGTGGCTACTCTGGTCACAACTGCCATTATCTGATTATGCATTTATGTAAGGACTATATGGAGCACATAGTTCTTCACATTCACATTCAAGTAGCACTTTCATATCTCAATCTACAATCACATTCATTTATCATTCAAAACATAAATTAAGCAAACAAGTAATTAAGTGAGACCATCTATGTTACTCATAAGTTGCTCTCAAAGCTAATGCCTGGGAGATCCGGCAACGTCTGGAGATTGATGTTCCACTTGCTCCTCTATAAAAAATAATATACACAATATCACAATTTGTACAATCTTAAGTATTCGGTAATGCATATGTATGGCATGAATTATGTACAATGCATGTTCATGATAATCCCGAGTAATTTCCATAACAAAATCGATCTCATACCCAAACTCATCTAAGTATAATTTATACTTAGGTTTATGCCTCACTAGAGCCATTGAAATCACAATTCATTATTCACTGGCTTACTTCAATCAAAAGGTGAAAATGGGATAATTAGGTCAAACTTTCTTCTAGACAAGTGTTACTACATCTCTTATCTTTCCATTGATACCAAAATCACTTAATTTGGTTCAGTGAGTCAAAAGATATACTTCAAATATTTTTGGACTACTCTGTCCAAACAATATACTATGCACAACTTCCATCTGAAATTTAAACATCTTAGGGACCGAATTAGATTCCAATTTTTTCATACCATTTTCAGCCCCATGTCTCTAGGTTACCAAAAAACAAGAATCATCTCAATTAGATTAGTATAGCTCCAGAAATCATCAAAATACCGAAGTATGTTCAATGGAAATAACAGTTCATATTACTTAAGAGCATACTCACTGTACCCGTCCCACTCTTTTCACTCAATCTTTCTCCATTCATTTCAGATAGCTATGATTCTTGGTGGAGATGTAGATCAATATATTACGAATCCAATGGTTTAAGAATCAAGTCATTTGAGTGTCTAAAGAAGAAATTATGGCTGAAAGAATCCAACAAGTTCATATCTTTACTCATATTGTACATGCCTTACCGCAACTATCATACCTCTCACTATAGGTGTCGGATTGACTTTGTTTTTGTACTATTAAAAAGAGAACTTCAATATCTACAACTTTCATGAAGATCTCGAAGTCTAATTCTATCGTCTGACTTCTGTATTGTCTCACTTTTGCATCGTCTCACTTTCCTTTCGTCTTAGTTCTATCATCTCAGTTCCATCGTCTCATTTTCTTCCGTCTCATTTCTTCCATCTCATTTCTTCCGTCTCATTTTCTTCCGTCTCAGTTTTTTCGTCTCATTTTCTTCCATCTCATTTCTTCCGTCTCATTTTCTATTGTCTCATTTCTTACGTCTCATTTTCTTCCGTCTCACTTTTACGTCTCACTTTCTTCTGTCTCACTTTTGCATCTCACTTTTGTGCCTCATTTCTTCCGTCTCACTTTTGCATCTCATTTCTTCCATCTCATTTTTTAGTCTCATTTTTCCGTCTCACTTTTGTGTCTTATTTCTTCCATCTCACTTTTGCATCTCATTTCTTCCATCTCATTTTTTAGTCTCACTTTTGCGGCTCATTTTTCCGCCTCACTTTTGTGTCTCATTTCTTCCGCCTTATTTTCTTCCCAGAACGTCTCCACTTATAAGGATCATAACTTTTGACTCTAATGTCCAAAATTTTCATACTATATACCGTTGGAAAGATAAAAGAAAGATCTATAACTTTTCATAAGGCAACTTTTCTAAAATCTATTTATATCAATCCCAAATTTTCCCCTACAGTCCTAAGATGAATTCTCCATTCATACACCAACGTACTGCACCCAATTCTTAACTTCATGATAAGTTTTGAGATTTTTAGAGACAGAATTGAAATTAGATGTCTTCATAAGAAATGTAGTTGTGTATCTCTAGTTTAATCCAAATCAAGAATCATCTTGTTTGGAAAACTAAAGAAAACATTGTGGCTAAAAGACTGATGCATAGTCAGACAACATTTTCCAGATCACTATCCATCTTGATTCTAAATCTTTCCTTATCACAACTCATACCAAGATCACTCTTTCGACTCCCTTTACTTCTCATTTTCAACAAAATCATATTTAAAAACAATCATACCCAGAAGTTGTCGATGTATGCATGTGCCATTTTTTTGTGTGTAAACATTCAATATTTATGTGCATATATGCTAACATGATGCATGAGCAAGAAAATGCATTTACTTCATCACTCTTTGAGTTCCCAAGTACTGAAATTTAAGGTCCTCACCCTTAATATAGGGATGGGATGTTACAGAAACGCACGAGACTTGCAAAATATCCTAACAGCATCAATATTCCTGAAAGTCTTATCAAATTCTTTGTGCCTTAGAAAGTGAATCACTCTATTGAGAGAGACTATTAAATCCTTTACATATTTCTTGTTGAGAGCTTGTAGAGTTTTGTTAGACACTACGAGTGTGGAAGGTTGAAGAACCTTGGAAAATATGTACTTGTGAACTTGGAGAGGCTCGTGATAATTTAGTACTTGGATTTATAGTGAAATACAAAAGTTGAATACTTGGGGTGTAATATCCCATTATCCCATGTTGGGGGGTAGGACCCCAAAAAAGAGTATATAAGAGTATATTGAGAAATTAGAAGTACATTTCATTCTCATGCATAATTGAATATATACATACACATGAATAATTATTTTTGACAAATTAAAATAATTGTACATGCATTCATTGACATTTTTCAGGTGTAATTGATTTATAAATGCGATTAAAATGTGAATCATGGATTATTTGTGTTGAAATTTATTTGGTAATAATAGTTATAATTATTTTGAAATTTTTGGTAAATTTTAGGAAATTGCCAAATATTTGGGGTATTTTAACCTAGGAAAATATATGGAAATAAGAGATAAATGGACCAATTATAGTTTGACATGTGGCAGCCGTAGATGTTTGACAAATGACTTACATGCAATGGTGACATATGGAGATGTATTATGCTTACATGTGGTCTTGATATAATAAAAAGAAATTACTGTAGCTTTCGTGTATGTTCTTCACCGAATTGTTGTTCTTCATTAAGATCACCAAATTTTTTCTTTATTCATCCAACACCAAAACAAAAGATTATTCATGGTTGTGTATTTGGCTTCATCAAAGTAAACTTTATTCTTGTTTTTCCTTCATCCATCGAAATCACTGCTGGAAACCTTACTGAACCAAGTAAGTGATTTTTTAATGATGTTTTAACATTGTAAATGAATACATGCATGAGTGGTTTAAAAAGTGTAGTTTCAGTGAATAAATGTGATGAATGAATTAGATGAAAATTTTGTGAAATAAGAACTGGGCAGAAAGTGTGATAAAAATAGAGAATGTATAGAAGATAAAAATGCAGAAAAAGAATGAAAAGTGCAAAAAATATGACCTGAAATGGAGTTGCATGAATAGTGATCTATTTTTTATGGTTATTAGTAATCAGGGATTTTAATTTGTTTTCCTTGAGTTGGAGTTGAAATGGGAGTAGAAATGTAGAGATTTTAGAAAAGATGATTGATGCATAAGATGTGTTACCTATAAAATGGTAGGAGTGAGAAATCTGAAAAAAAATGATAGGAGAGAAGAAAACCTGCATTTTGTGAACATGGAGAAGAAAAGAGGGTTGCATGATTGTGACATTGAAGGCATAGTTAACAATCGAAAATCCTTCATTCCTTTTGCTATAACTTCTTCTTCCGACCTCCAAATGACATGGGATTTGAGCTAAAAAACTTATAACACATTCTTTATCGCCACCAAAATTTATAGCCATTTGAATTAATTTCGAAAAGATTGAGTGATAAATTTAGGATGAAACTGATGAGTGTGCTAGAATATTGTTAAACTGGAATGCTTTTAATAAATATGCTTCAGTATTTTGGCTATATTTTGATCTGTAGATTTTCAAATGAGATGATTATTGATTTAAATTGAACTAGAGACATTTGGATACAATGTTTAAGATGAAATTGAATTTTAATTATGTCTTTAAAGGTCTTAAAATTTAGTTTTGGCTTAGGCTGTAGCACTACCAATGACAGAAATCATGTCTTGTTGTTATCAAATAAACTGTATTGATGTAGGTGAATTAGACAATGTTTCTTCACAAAAATTGTAGCTTATTGTTTTATCTTTCAATTGGTATAACTTTTGTAATTTTTGGATATTGGAATTGAAAGATATGAGTTATACAACTTTGAGTTCGTGATCATACACTGGCCAAAATTTCAAATGTACTCATTCTGTAGTATTTTGAGGATAACTCATAGAATAATGAACCAAATTGTATGATTTTGATGTCATTAGAAATTTAAGACATAGGAGAACAATTGTATAGAAGAAAGTGTTTCATAAACACTCCATTTTCCTTGTCATAATGATCATGCCAAATGGACCCAAAAGTATGTTTTTAGACAAATCTAGATTGATCAATTGAGTATTGATTTATGAATGAATATTGTGACAAGAATAACGATAAGATGCCTGGTATTGTCATTAAACATCATTGTACATATTTCATATACATAGATGTGCATAAGTGAATACTTATACAGTTGTGCAAAATTGTGATATATGTAAATGTGTTTTGCATGTTTAGAGGAGCATTTAGCGCGCTGTCATCCAGACATTACTGGGACTTCAAGGCAATAGCTTTCAGGAGCAATTTGTGAGTAACCTTGACGGTATCACCTTGTTATGTGTTTGTTTTGAATTATGTTCTAAATGTGGAATTGATTGTACTGATTTCGGACAATGAACGTCTGTGATTTCTGATTTATGAATGGGATAATTGAAGTGCTCCTTGTATGTGAATTTTGCAAATAAGTGTTTCTCCATTGAAATGTGATATATGTGTACTAAATTCTAGACATGAAATTTCCGAGGAGTTTGATGGATGAATAAAACATTGAAAGTGCTACTTGAATGTGAATGTGATTGACTACTTGTTTCTCAACATAAATTTTAAATGCCAAACTAAAAGTCTGATGATAAATGTGAATGAGAAAGAATGTGAATATGACTGAATGAGCATATTGATTGAATTTATGGAATGCATTTCATTCCAATGCATAAAATATAAAGGCAGTTGTGACTGATGTCACTAGTAGAAAAGAGCTTAAAGCTCAGACATTTGTGGAAAGATCCTAAGGCTTAATGTGTGCAATGAGCCCTGTATCTCCAATGAATAAGGGGCATTATGAAAGTGCCTAGTATCCACAATGGATACGGGATAATAAAAAAGGCACACGATCACAACAACGTAATAAATGAATTTAGTCTCATAAACATTGCAATTACATATGACATGAATAAATTGAATGATTGCATTGTTTTAAGGATTTTTCTTGTATGAATACGTGATAAATTATCGATGATTGTGTTCTGTAAAATTGTAGTGAAATGAATAATTTTAAGGATTTGTGTTTGAATTGTGACATTTGGGAACAAAGTGTTTCGTGATATTACTTGATGATAATCAAGTTGATATAAGTTTTATGATAACATGAATTGTTGTGCTGTATGACAAGAGTGAACCATCAAGGATGGTTACTCAACTGAGTTTGCAACACTCACCAAAATTGCAATGTTGATAATTTCAGGTTCAAGAAAGCGATGACTTAGCTATTAAAACTGCATCAAAGAAATGTTTGTACCACTTTTGGATACAAGTTATGGCTCAAAGGTCGGTTAGCTAAGACTAAAGGATTAGTTTTTAGTTTTTGGTTAATTCCATACTGTGCAGATTCAATAGTGAACGTTTATAGGTTGATTATGTATGAATATGAATGATGGATCTAATGCTATGTTGTAAATTATGGTTTATGAAATGAAATGAGGGCATTTTGGATTTTTGATAATGTGTTATTTCTGAATTGTTTATGATGCCAAGTGATACAATGAAGGTGAAATAGTTAACATGCCAATTATGTCGGGCATGTGCATGTGTGACTATATAGCGTACATACATATGTCGGGTGGGATTGGGGTTGGTTCAACCGGATTTTGCTGGGGTTGAATGTCGTTGTTAGGATCCATGATCTATGCTACTCTGGCTACGGAATACCTGCAAAAAAACAATAGCGTGCCGGGAGTTGATTCCCGGGAGGCCCCTCCGACGTTCAAGTCAGTCTTTCTGTAAGGGTTTTGATTATAACCAGTAGGAAAATTAGGATTGTGGAGACGTACCTAAATCGGGGAGGAATAGTACCTTATATACTTGGAATTACCGCTAGGTTTAGGTCTTTACGTGAAGCTTTACGTTTGCATGGGAGATCATCTTCTGCGATCAGGCCGTCGACATTTGGGCCTGGGGTTGGGCCTTGTATGGCCAACCCAACCGACCTAACCATAAGCCCCCTACTCCTCGAGTCTGACTGAAGAGAAGGGTCAAAGGAGTACATAAGGATTGTGCAACCCGTCTGTGTGACGACTCATGACAAGGCCAGTCGATCGGAGATCAATGCCTTGTATGCAATAATTCCTGCTATGATAGAAAACTGATCGGGCTTTTACGCCTAACGCGCGACCGTTCGGGCGACGACAGGACGATCGATTGACTCGCGTTGAGGATGGGCGATCGAGCAGTTTACGCCGAGGCGGGGCGATTGATCGGTCGTCAATGTTTGGTGATAGACTAGGTTTAATTATTACTTGACAATACGTATGTTCGGGGTGCTGACGATTCGTGTCCGCTGGGCGTCGCTCAGAATCTGGAGCGATACGCCTTTTTAACTACCACGTAGCTGTCATGCGCTGTCCTATGTCATCATTTGTGTCCTTTTGATTGTCCCGCCGCTTCGGGCCTTTAATGACCCTGATTTACCGTAGCTCAAATGTTGCCACGTGTCTTACGTCGACTAATCTTCCCGCTCGATTGATGCTATAAATTTTGGAATCAACAGTCCTTATTTGTTTCCATTTCTGCGTGTCTCATTTCCCCAATTTCTGTTCTCCAACTTCCTTTTATTCCTTGTTTTTCTTTGCAAGCGTCGAGATCTCGTTTCGACCACTAAAATAAGTATGTCCTTTCTCTGATCCCTGTCCTACTACTTTCTTTTTTGTAACCATGTCGTCAAACAGTTCCAGAAGTGAAGCCAACCCTAGGGGTGAGACCGTCGAAGGTGCCTTGCAATTAGTTGGGCCGTCTGAGATAATGGCAGAAGCGGTGGAAGTGTCGAAGGTAGGACCAAATGAGGGGGTTATGTCGAGAGGGAACAAGGGATGGCCCTGGATGAGGAGCTGGAACCTGACCCGAATGAAGAGGAGAAATGATTTCATGAGGGTGTCTCTCTGGTTCCTCCTGCAGATTCCGGTCCCGCCTTGGTCACTACGCCGACCTCTCCTCCTACCGATTCAACTACCCCTCCTCCTGAAGGCCATTATAAAATCAGTTTGTAGGACCCTCGAGGCTCACCTGATCAGGCTTGCGACCAGGACTTGCTGTGGTGAAAATTGTGGGTTTGTAAAGGATTTGGCCGTCCCAAGACTTGTTGGCACTAATATATCAGAACCTATGCTGGGCAGACCGTTCGAATTTGATATAAAGAAGCTCATTGATGATACTTGCAGTAAATTGGGTAGAAAAGATAGGTATTTCTAGACGGAGAAGCTCATCTGGTCGGGCTTGTGACCAGGACTAACTTTTTTTTGAAAATAAAGGTTTTTTATTTTTCTCCTTTGTTCGCTCTTACAATTTTGCTGAATGAAAAT
The DNA here is from genome assembly GCA_025629785.1 of Erythroxylum oxycarpum. Classification (NCBI taxonomy): domain Eukaryota; kingdom Viridiplantae; phylum Streptophyta; class Magnoliopsida; order Malpighiales; family Erythroxylaceae; genus Erythroxylum; species Erythroxylum oxycarpum. The sequence goes on along the minus strand of JAOTAZ010005870.1, from coordinate 7,289 downwards.
CGGCTTACGCGAGTCTCGTATGACTGAGTCGCTATTTCGAATGGTAGGTGTGTCAATTACTCGAACGACACTGAGACCGTGCGGTCCAAGTCTTTGATCCTTGGCATTGGTCGGGCGGTATCGAGGTCGAGCGATCTAAGATCCTGTCTTGGCATCGCGCGGTTCCAACATCTTGTGTTGACGACCTTGTCGAGCGATGTCAATGTCGAGCGATCCAAGATTCTATCTTGGCATCGCGCGGTTCCAACATCTTGTGTTGGCAACCTTGTCGAACGATGTCGATGTCGAGCGGTTTCAACATCTTGTGTTGACAACCTTGTCGAACTATGTCGATGTCGAGCGGTTCCAACATCTTGTGTTGGCAACTTTGTTGAACGATGTCGATGTTGAGTGGTTCCAACATCTTGTGTTGGCAACCTTGTCGAACGATGTCTATGTCGAGCGATTCCATCATTTGGCAACCTTGTCGTACGATTGGTAGATTATTCTGCCGAGAAATCTAAAACTCTTTATTGATGACGACAAAGGTGTGGGCCATTAAAAAACCTGACTGGCAAGGCCAGAAAAAAGGTACCCACTACAAACGGGTAAACAGCAGTAAGATGCAAGACAAAGGAATAAATGAAGCAAGCTTATTTATTGATAAAACGCCTTCAGGTTTTGAGAGCTCCAGGGCCTCGGTAGAATCTTGCCATTCGCATCGCGCAAGGTGTAAGAGTTGTGTCCAGTTTGTTTGACCACTTGATAGGGTCCTTCTCACGCCTGCCCGAGCTTTCCGGGGTGTCTCCCAGCCGCCTCGGCCTTTCTTAAGACATAGCCGCTAATCTTTATGTCGCTCGGCCTTACTCTTTTGTTATAGAACCTTGCTGCTTTTTGTCTGACGGCTTCTGATCGGGCGGCTGCCTTCTCTCTATCTTCGCTAAGGAGCACTAGTTCTGCCCTGCGGGCTTCGTTATTTCGCTCTTCTTCGTAATTCGATACTCTGTGATTGTGTAGTACCACCTCTACTGGAACTAAGGCCTCTTTCCCGAAGGTCATTCGAAATGGCGTTTATCCCGTGGCTCCATTTGGGGTAGTTTTGTAAGCCCATAACACTTCATCTAATTCGTCTACCCATGTCTTGCGCCCATCTAAGCGTTTCTTGAGGGCGCTCATTATTTTCTTGTTGGTGTTTTCTGCGAGACCGTTGCCTTGGGGATGAGCCGCTAAAGTCAACTTGAGTCTTATCTTTAGTCGACCGCAAAAATCTTTGAATTTGTCATTATCAAACTGTAGTCCATTGTTTGTAACCAACACCATGGGCATCCCAAAATGACATAATATGTTTCTGTTCACGAAATTTTCTATCTTTTGTTCAGTGATGGTGGCGACCGCTTCTGCTTCTACCCACTTAGTGAAGTATTCGACGGCCACGATTAAAAATTTCTTCTGTCCTGGACCGAGAGGAAAAGGCCTAGTATGTCCATTCCCCATTGAGCAAAGGGGATAGGGTGGCTTACAATTTTTAACCGCTTGGTCGGCTGATGAGACAGGTTACTATTCCTCTGGCAAGCCTCACACCAGCTAACTTTCTCTTGACAATCTTTCTTCATTGTTGGCTAATAATACCCTTGTCTAATTAGCCTGTGAGCCAGCATCCTACCCCCTAAATGATTCCCCCACATTCCTTAGTGAACTTCAGCCATTGCCTGCCCTGCCTCTTCTTCGCTCAAGTAGCGTAGAAGTGGCCAGTCATAAGATCGCTTGTACAGGGTGTCGTTAATGAGCACATATTCGACCGCCTTTACCCTTAATTTCCTGGCCTCCAAGGCCTCTTCAGGCTGTATTCCCTCCAAGAGGTATTGTCTGATCGGTTCCATCCAACCTGATCGCTCGGCGTCTACTTCGAGGATCTCATTGGTTCTCTGAATGCTAGGTCGATCTAGTCGTTCGACCAGAATGTTATTTTTCGCATCTCGATCAGAAGCTATTTTGGAGAGCGCATCTGCCTGAATGTTTTGCCTCCTTTCTATCCTGCTAACCGAGTATTCTTTAAAGTTGCTCAACTCTTGTTTTACCAGTTCCAAATACTTGATCATATTGTCTCCTTTAGCCTCATACTGCCTAGTAACTTGACCGACCACTATTTGGCTATCGCTGTACACCTTTACGTGCTTTACCTCCATCTCTCTCGCCAACTGGAGTCCGGCTATTAGAGCCTCATATTCTACCTCGTTGTTGGATGCCTTAAATTCTAAGCGGAGAGCATACTCCACCTTTTCATCCTGGTGTGGGCTTATCAAGACCATTCCTGCCCCGCATCCCTCAGCATTAGAGGATCCATCCACAAATAAGCTCCAAGCGGGGTGTAGTTCATTTGAGGTCGGCTGACTCATCTCTGCTACAAAATCCGCCAACACTTGGGCTTTGATCGTCGTCCGCGGCTTGTAGTGTATGTCGAACTCTCCTAGCTCTACCGCTCACTTTATCAGTCGTCTTGAAGTTTCAAGTTTCTGTAAGCATTGTCTGAGAGGTTGATCGGTCCATACCTCGATCGTGTGACTCTGAAAGTAGGGTCTGAGCTTTCGCGCTGCGGTTACCAATGAAAGAGCTAGCTTCTCAATAGGCGTATACCGCATTTTCGGCCCGCTCAGCACCTTACTAACATAGTAGACCAGAAATTGTTCGTTACCCTCCGATAGCACGAGAACTGCGCTGATTGCCCCTTATGTGGTCGCCAAATAAATGGTCAAACTTTCCCCATCCACGGGGCTCTGCAAGACCAGTGGGCTAGTCAAATACTGCTTTAGGTGCTGAAATGCTCGCTCGCACTCATCCGGCCATTGGAACTGGGTCACACTTGCTTTCCGTAGAATCTTAAATAACGGGAGGCATTTGTCTCCCATCCTAGAGACGAATCTGCTCAAAGAAACTATCCGCCCGATTAGTACATGAACATCTTTCAAACATCGCGGCGAGGGCATTTGGATGATGGTTCCAATCTTCTCTGGGTTTGCTTCAATCCCTCGCTGAGTAATCATGAATCCCAAGAATTTACAGGACACACCAAAGACGCATTTTTTCGGGTTCAACTTCATCTGAAATTTATTGAGGGTCTGAAAGACGTCTTTGAGAGTTTCCATATGCTCCGCGGCCGTTTTACTTTTGACCACCATATCATCCACATAGGCTTCAACCGACCGACCAATCTGCTTTTTAAGAACTTCCATGAGGAGTCGCTGGTAAGTGGCCCCTACATTCTTTAAGCAGAACGGCATCACCTGGTAACAGTACGTGCCCTGGTCAATTATGAAGGCCGTTTTCTCTTCATCTTCAGGGCTCATTTGGATTTGGTGATAACCCGAAAAGACATCCAGGAAACTGAGCAGCTCATGACCCGATGTAGAATCTACCAGTTGATCAATCTTTGGCAATGGGAAACTGTCCTTCGGGCATGCTTTATTTAAATCGGTGAAGTCGATGCACATCCTCCACTTTCCATTTTTCTTCTTCACAAGTACAACGTTCGCCAGCCATTCAAGATACTTGACCTCCCGAATGAACCCAACATCGAGTAGTCTCTCTATCTCATTCTTGATTACCTCCTGTCTCTCCTTGCTATGCCATCGCTTCTTCTGTCTAACCGGCTTGCAATCTTGTCGGATACCCAGAGAATACGATGCTACCAATCGGGAAATTCCAGGCATATCACTCGGCACCCAGGAGAAGACCGATCTGTTTGCTATCAAGCAATCTGTGATGTCCTTGACCAAGTCCTTTTCGAGTCCGGAACCTAGGTTTGTGAATTTGGATTGGTCTATTTCATCCAATGCAATCTGCTGGGTTTCTTCCACAGGATTCATCTTCTCCATTTCTTCATCAGTTCTCACGTCGAGGGAGCTTGTCAGGACCACCGCTTCGTCTAGCGTTCTTTTTTCCGCCAAGTAACATTCCCTAGTGATTCTCTGTTGACCCCTATCCACACCGATTCCATGAGGCGTTGGGAACTTCATCGCCTGATAGTAAAGGGAAACAACGGCTCTGAGGGCGCTTTGTGTGGCTCGTCCGAGTATTGCATTGTATGCCCCTACAAACTTCACGACCAGGGAATCAACATTCCTGTCTACCTGGCACGACTTTTGTCCAAACTTCACTTTCAAAAAGATTCGGGCGAATGGGTAAACTGATGCTCCAGTTACCCCTTTGATGGGTCCCTCTATGGGTATTAGTCGATCCGCCGGTATCTTCATCCGCTTGAAGGCGTCGTAATACAATAGATTGATCGAGCTACCCGTGTCGATCATTACCCGTTTTACCTCACTTCCATTCATGTTTAGACTGACCACCAGCGCATCATCATAGGGACAACTAACACCATCGAGATCGGATTCATCGAACGATATTATTCTATCACTCTGCTTTTGTTTCTTGGCGAGCGATTCTTCATTGACCTGCCTATCGTACCTCCTTCTTTCTTTTGCGATCGACCCTCCTGTCGTGTTGTCCGTAAGAATTATGTTGACGACCCCAATCGATCGGTCACTTTGTCGTTGGGCATGTCTATCATCCCTTGTCCTGGGTCGTAACTTCGTGTCACGTCGGTCGACAGTATTTCTATTCTGCCTTCCGCCCTCGTCAGTATTATTATGCCTCCAAGGCCTTCGCCAACTGTCAGGTTGGCCGCTTCCACCATTATTGTCTCGATCGGCATTATCGCGATCGGTATTTTTCCCATACCCGAATCGATCGTCTCCGATTTTTTCTAGGGCTTCAGTAGAATGGCGATCGACCATCACACCTATATACCGAACTGGGATCGGCTGCTGTTCCGAATGAGACTGCAGGACTTGGCGAATCAATAGGTCGGCCGCTTCCTCTATCTGTTTCTTGGTGAGGGAGGTTTGCGGCAGTGCAGGGGGATCTGCATCCAGGAGGCGCTGGGAATCAGGATGCGAATTGACCTCCATGTCATCCTCCAGGGCTATGCTATGTTCTTCATGATTTTGGCTGTGGATCTGCGGCTGATCACTCGGTCGTGGAGATTCAGTGCGGGAATCAAGATGCGGTGGCGGGTGAGCGACGGGCTGCTGTAAACCCATTCGCTGCATCGCAAGAGCCGTGACGGCGGCTATATCAGGATTGGTTGCTGCCTCCTAACTGACCTGTGTATTTCTGGACGTGGTGCCCTGATGTCGGGCCCCACGGTGGGTGCCAACTGGTTCAGTCGGATTTTGCTGAGGCTGAACATCATGGTTTGGATCCATAATTTTGTGTAGCTTTAGCTGACGAATACCTGCAAAATAAATAAAGGCTCGTTGGGGGTTAGTTCCCGGAAGGCCCCTCCGACGCTCAAGTTAGTATTTTGAGAGAGTTTCGGCTACTGAGATTAGAGAAGAAGCTAGGGTGGTGATCTCGTACATGTATCATGGTACAATAGTACCTTATATATGCCGTAGACTGTCACTAGGTTTAGGTCTTTACGTAGATCATTGTTTTTGCATGGGAGTCTAACACCTGATGGGCCGGATGGGCCATGGTCATTTGGAGACGGGCCTGGGCCTAGCACAGCCAACCCGACCATATAGTCTAAGTGGTGAGAGGCGTGATCCATAAGACAAACAAAACACTTTGGTCAGGGGTTCGAGTCGCAATTCCACCCTGGCAGACCAAAGCGGACAATACCTAACGGGCCACAGCTCGGAGATTTGGGCAGATCCATAAGCGGGGGTTACTCCCCTGTGGGCTTTAGAACCCACCCAAACAAATCGGGATAATGGGCTTCTGTCCTACCCTCATTATTGGATCCCGTTACCGGAGTCCAACTCTTAAACCGTAAAACATAAAACTTGATCATACTTTATTAACCGACCACTTACTTGCGTAGAAGCAAAGTTCCTCAATTTAACTCCAAATATTACCAAATTCTTATGAGAACATGATATATGTCTTAGGACACTATGGTCCAAGAATCACCTCATTTGGAGGTCGGATGAGTGAGTTATGATCAAAACAGTCCTTCATGTTCATATCCCGATTTATATTTGACATACTTTGGTAAAAACGCCATACCTTTTGCTACAAATATCGGATTAACTTCATCTTTATATCAATCACTATTTACTCATCCTGATCTACAACTCATATTAGAGGCCTCAAAGTGAAATTCGCACTCTATGTCGCGCTCACGAGCTATCAATGTCGCGCCCGCGAGGAAGAGTCGAACAGAAAGGGGGAGGTTCCATCGATTTTCTATGGTCGCGCCCGTGAGGTATGGAGCTCGCGCCCGCGAGGAAGAAGTGACCAGAATGATGAGATTTTTCCCAAAAACCTCTTAAACCCTCACCCATGCTTTTTAACTTATTCCTAACACCAAATACACTTATAATCTTGCAAGATTCACTTACTCTACTACTAAAATACTTCATAACAACTCCAAACATCAAACTTATTTTATCATTCTATCAATTCTTGATTGCTTTGTCCATCAAACCCTAAATTCCTAGGCAACCGTCAAAGCTATCATCATAACCAAGACTTATGCATCAAGCTAGCTTTCAACCATCATAACTCTCAACTTCCAATTTCTATTGTCTAACCAATTTAACACATCTACAGACTTTGCACAATCAACCTCACACAAGCCTCATTCTCACCTTCATTGCACATGCATGATCATCAATCCCATCCTCGTGACATTTATCTACCTATATGATATTCAGGCCATCTCATGCATCATTGAAAAACTACACAATCAAACATAATAGCATAAGGTCTGAAATTTCAGTTTTGAGTTACAACTCAATTTCATTTCATCTTCATCATATCATGTTCATTTAGTCATGTATCATACAATGCTTTAGTGGGCATTTTAAGCCCAAATTACAATGAAGCATCAAAATACAATATCTTCTCAAAATGCAACTAAAACATTGTTTTACAAAAATCATTTCAAATACAAGACAAAGAAAATCTTGGAGTAAACGCCTTTAAGCCCTTCCTTCGGGTTCCTGCTCTTCACCTGAGGATTTGAGGGGGGTGAGCTTTCGCTCCGCGGGTAACACATTTATATTTATATATCAAGCATGTCCATTTATCTTCCATACTTTTAGCAATCTTTCAATGAAATCATAATACATGCATCATGCAATTTTCATCAATACATAAACATAATCTCTCACAATTCGAACATTTATAATTCTCGCAATTTCATGTAATCACATATGAAACACATCAAATGGCTCGGTAAGTCCATATTCATGGCAACCATATAGTCTCATTTAATGAGCTTATATGGGCAAATCTTGAGGAGT
>JAOTAZ010005578.1:0-19274 GCA_025629785.1 Erythroxylum oxycarpum | reverse complement strand
TTATTGAAAATTAGGAGTAGAAGGAGTAGAAAGAGTGATCTTGGTATGAGTTGTGATAAGGAAAGATTTAGAAACAAAATTGGTAGTGATCGGGAAAATGTTCACTGAGTGTGCTTCGGTCTGTTAGCCATAACTTTTCCTCTAGTTGTCCAAACGAGATGATTCATAATTTGGATTAAATTAGAAACGTATGGCTACATTTCTTATGAAGACATCGAATTTCAATTATGTCTCTAAGAGACTCAAAATTTCATGAAGTTAAGAATTTGGTGTAGTACATTGGTGTATGAATGGAAAATTCGTCTTCAGACTTTAGGGGCAAATTTGGGATTGATATAAATAGATTTTAGCAAGAGTGCCTTCTAGAAAGTTGTATATCTTTCTAACATGAGATGGAAGAAATAAGACGGAAGAGAACGAGACAGAAGAACTGAGACGGAAGAAATGAGATGGAAGAAATGAGACGGAAGAAATGAGACAGAAGAAAATGAGACAAAAGAAAATGAGATGGAAGAAATGAGATGGAAGAAAATGAGACGGAACAAATGAGACGGAACAAATGAGACAAAAGAAAATGAGACGGAAGAAATGAGAAGGAAGAAATGAGACGGAAGAAAATGAGACGATAGAACTAAAATGAAAGGAAAGTGAGACGATACAGAAGTCAAACGATAGAATTGGTCTTTAAGGTCTTCATGAAAGTTGTAAATCTAGAAGTCCTCTTTCCAATAGTACAAAAACGAAGTCAATCTGACACCTGTAGTGAGAGTTATAGCAATTGTGCCAAGGCATGTACAATATGAGTAAAGATATGAATATGTTGGATTCTTTTGGCCATAACTTCTTCTTTAGACATCCAAATGATATGATTCTTGAACCATTAGATTCGCAAAACACTTAAGTTTAAAAGAACATAAGCCTATAAGGAAGGATAAAATGGACTTTTTTGACTCATTAAGGGCATAATTGGGAGAAGAAGTATTATCTTGCTTATAAATAAAGGGGAAAATGTGAATGAGAATATTCGAGAGAAAAAATGCATGGATGATAAAAGAGATAAGAGAGAGAAAACATGAAAAAGAATGAAAGAGAGAAAGAAGAGAAAACAAGCTAGGGTTTTAATTTCCTTAGCCTTTAAGTGAGAATTTGAAGTTGTTCAAGAAGAGAAAAAGTAAGAGGAAGAAAAGAGCTTCCATTTGAGCTAAAAATCTCTTCATTTGGTGAACAATCAAGGTATGATCATTTGAATCTTTTGGATTTTTAAAAGGATTCTAGTTTATGGAGTTTAGAAAAATTCATGGGTTTAAATATGCTAGAATCAATTTTTATGACTTTGTATTGTGGATTTGTAAGTGGATTCCTATTGAATGAGATTTGGATTGTTTTAGGAAATCAAGAGAATCTTACCTAAGTGTGTATATATGTTTAAAGTGCTAAACCTTGATTAGGACTTGGATATTATGAGGTCACATGAGGTTAGAAAAGAGATAACAAGAAATTGAGTTATGATATAGGGTAACCAAGTGTTCTTGAGATGTGAGCTTATGGGAAGGGTAAGGATTGAAAGGAGAATTTAGAATGATCATGTACAAATGAAGTATAAATCTAAGTTCAGTTGGACACACATGAATTATGAAATGGGAATGAGCTGAATATGTGATTTAGAACATATACTCGGGATTGTCATTAAGCATGCATTGTACAAAATGAATTTATTATCTGTGTGCAATTATTGATGAGTGTGAAATGGGTGTCTTGCATAAATAGGTTGTGCAGGTCGAGTGTTCACATTCAAGCGTTCCCAGACATTGAAAGCAAATGCTAATTTGGAGCATGCTGTGAGTGGATCTAGATGTGCCTCACTTCATTGTTTACTTTATTTGAATTTTGTATACATTGATTTCTGTATATTAAATGCTTATATGAATGTGATGTAAGGATGAACTAAGTGTATTGAAGTATTTACTAAGTGTTTTTTGAATGTGTAATTCCATGCAAGTGAAAGTGTGTGAATTCTCAACTATAGGTTGAATGCCGGACTACAGTCCGATGACAAGTGAATATGATTGAATAAGAGCATGAAAATATGAGTGATGTATTTCATTTCATAAATGCATGAAACATAAAGGCAGCTGTGACTGGAGTCGCTAGTGAAAAAGGGCTTAAAGCTCGATATGTGATAAGAGCCTCAGGCCCAATTGTGAATGTACCCGATATCTACTAAGAGATATGGGACATTATCTGACCTAGTTCAATATCCACTAAGGGATATGGGCTCGTGAAAAAAGCACAAGGTCACAATAAAGTAACAAATGGAAAGTGAGTCTCATATGCACCGCATATGCATGATATGACTAATTAAATTGTATTGAATGTTAAATATAAAGTGACGTGAATATGATTTATGTGTTATATGACTGGGTGAGCCATCAATGATGGTCACTCACTGAGTTCGCAAAACTCATCTAAAATTTGCAAATATTTTTCAAGACTTAGAAGAATACCCCATTAGGCCAATGAGAGTATACCTACAACATTCAAGGGAAGGATAGAGGTTAGGATTAGTTTGCGTCTGCAATTTTGTTTTTCCTATTTTGCATTAAATTGTATATTCCACATCTTTTTGTATAACTTTGTGTTTGAAAGGACTCAAGTGTTTTGTATTTGTGGAAGGTCCTGAATGGATATTGAATATGTTTATAAATAAATGTAGGCTCAATTTAAGTATCGATTTCTACATATATTGTGTTGTGATTTAAAAAAAATGTATACCGATTTTTGACCAATTGAGTGCTTTAGCACACCACCCTTGTGGGGCACGGACTCAGATATCACCATCGACATTGGGTTCGGTTCATTGCAAGTGTGGGGTGCTACAAGTTTGATATGTGTTGAACTGTTTATTTGATTGTTTAGTATGTGTTTAGGGTACAAGTGTGTTAGTTTGTGATTTATTTGTGTTTTAAGTGTTTTATGGATTAGAACAATCCTTTGAGCTTAAATATGATGTTTTTGAGGTACCTTGATATGCTTGGTAGTGTTTTAGAGTAAAGATCGAAGAATGGATGAGTCTTAGAGCAAATTGGGGCTAATTCCATGGCTTAGGCCACGATCCAAATGCGCAGCCACTTTCAAACTTTGCCTTTCAAGGGATTTTTTGGACCTTTCGGACCTCGAAAATATCCTAGTTCAACCCTAAACACAAAAGAACATAAATTGAACAACAAGAACAGAAAGACAAAACTTTACATTTAGCCACTCTTGGAAACCCTAATGAAGGAGAAAAAGAAGAGAGACAGAGAAGAATAAGAGGAAGAAGGGGGAAGAAGGAGTGGATCCCGACATCGCTGCTCCCCAAATCAGGTGGTATCTCGATACCGCTGTCTTCCCAATTTGTTCATCCTAAGTTCCTTTTTCTCTTCATTTCCTTTTAATTTAAATGTCTAAAGTTGAGATGGATTGTGTGGAAATGGATTTCGAAATATAGATAATGTTTTGAACTCTCCTTCGGAATTTTACTTCGAGTTAATGTTGATTTAGTTTTTTCTTTTTTGCATTTATTAGTTTGGGTGTTGTGATTGATTAATGCATTTGCATGTTTTGGTAACAAATTGAAAGGGTAAGCTGGATGAAAATGATTAGATCAAATTAATAAGAGTTAGGCAATCTAATTGACCACTTAATCAATCTAGTAGGCGATTTCATGGATAGAGATGTCGTACGAGACTCGATTGTTTATTACAGAGCTTTAGAACTAATTAGAATTGTGGGTAATTCGTGAATTGAGAGATTGAAAGTTCCATAATTCGATTAGGGTTTGCAATTTAGGGCTTAATGGTTATAACTCAAGAGAGAGTAATTAACCCTACGACCATCTAAAACTGACATCTTACAAACATATAAATGGTTAGATTAGCATTAATGATAGGTAAAATTCCCTCTGTCATAACCTGATTAACCCTCTTGACGGATTTCCATTGTGACCTGTGTGACTGCTCAGTTTAATTCTGTTTTGTTGAAATTTTCGTGTAACACTTGTTGAATCAATTTCTCCTATTTACTTTCCACATTCATTTGTCTAGTTTTTTTCTCTTTTTATTCTTTTCTCTAAGCCTTAGACAACTTAGGATTAGGCTAGTACCCTCCTCGTGGGAATGACCCTTCAATACTACAAAGTACGACCTGTGCGCTAGCGGTTATTAAGGGTTTTATATATTGTAAAACTTGCTCAACAAGTTTTTGACGCCATTGCAGGGAGGTGATTAGTTTAGTTCTTTAGTTTAAGGCATTTCACTATTTTTTTCTTTTTTACATATTGAAAAATATTTTTAAGGCATAAAGTAATGACACATCAAGACATCTTAGAGTGAAATTAGACATCGAAATAGTTAGATGCCAAGAAAATTGGAAAGAATAATGATGGAAAATAGATATTGTAGGGAGAAAGGAACTTTTGAGAACTACAATGAGGCATAGTATGGCTAGGGAAGTAGCGATCTTTATTGGAAAATTTACACTCAGGGCTGATAGACCCAGGTTTCTATTATTCTAATAATGCAAGTATTCACATGGGACATCAACACCTATTAGAATTTCCACAAGATGAGTCCAATTCATGGGATTCCAAATTGGACAAAATGATGAATCAGCTAACAGACATGGAAGAGAACCAAAAGAAACTAAAACAACAATTTAATCAACTAATGAAAAATTATGCCACTTCTATTAACAACCTGGAGATTGAAGTAAGACAACTTTCTTGTGAATTTTGTATGAGAAGTGTGGAAGACACTCTAAGCAATAAGGAATTATACCGAGCAGTATGAGGCTATCACACTTATAAATGGGGCAGAACATAAGAACTGGTGGAAGACCATGGTGAACCCTATCTTGTAGAAGACCAAGAGACAAGGAAAGAGGATGAAAAAAAGAATGATAACTCTCCCTATTATTCCCTAGATTTTGGAATACCATGCTTGAACATTGAAAAAACTGGGGTAGATGTCTATGAAGAGAACCTCATCATTTGGATTAGTGATGACCAAGTGGCATTCAACATGAATGATGTCTTAAAGAATTAGGAGGAGGGTGATTCTTTCAGAAAATTTGATGTGTTCAAATCTTTGAAGGAATGAGAGGACGAAGAACAAATATCAACGGACATTAAGTTTGAAGAAGCTATGGAAGTCTCTGTTCAATAAGCTAAAGAAGAAGAGGAGATGAGGGAGAATAGGGAAGACCCAAGAAGAAAACAACTAACCCTCTTATCAGGCAAACTATTGGATTCCATGGAAGATTCAAAGAGTTTTGTTATTTCCTATTTTGTTGACAGTTTGCTCAAAAAAAGAACATTACTAAGCTTAATTGGTTTTCATAATTTTATCAATATTTTCCTTCTGATCATTTTGCAATTTGTAGCTTACTTACAGGCTACAAAACTAATGTTGAACGACAAGGGTGGAAACAAGTCACTCATAATTGATCCACGCTGAGCTTTAAAAGATGCAAGGTCATACTAATGACCCTAAATTTGCATGTTTAGTAGTTAGATTTAAATTTTTGTGTAGTTAGGTTTGTTTTAAATTCTAAATTTAGTTTTGAGTGTTTAGAATGGTTTGGATTGCTAATTCTTTTACTCTCTTTAATCACTTATAAGTTAAGAAAACACTCTCAATGTCAAGCATATTTGGTGTCAACACTATCACCATCACCACCTCCATCACTATAAATGGTTTTATGTTCTAACCCTTTTCTTTTCATTTTTATTAGTTAGTATTTTTTATGTTTTTTCATATATTATGTTTTATCTCCCCCTGGTGTGTTTGTGTACCCTTGTCACATTTGAAGACAATGTGTTGTTCAAGTGTAGGGAGCGTCGTGTGCTTTTATCTTGAGTGTGAATTTTTCTAATTGTATAATAGTTAGTTTAGGTTGCATGATGTGAATTGTGTGAAAGCTTCAATGGCTAGGACTTAACAGGATAGAATTGGCCTTAAACATAGTCTTTTAGGTTCCAAAGAATTATTAACTTGTGAAATTAGTGGCCTAGTTTACTTAGCGCTAAATATGTTGGTTAATTTGGATATGATGTTGGTGGATTCACCCTAGGAATTTTCCATACTCATTTATAATTTTTGGTCAATCAAATAAGTGGCATTATTAGTACATTTTCATGAGAATGATTAGCTAAAGCAATAAGGTAGGCAAATTTTATGTTAAAAAAGGAAAGTTGTATAAATTTTCAATAAAATAACTATTCTGTTAGCCTTCGGGTTATAAATAGAGCTAGTAGCCAGTTGAGAATGTGATGTAACTAAGTAACCAAATCGACAAGCATCATAAATGTGTGCCTTCGTTTAAAAAGGCTATATTGACATTCCAACTAAGCAGCTTAATAACAACATGACTTAGTTGAGTAATCGGATCGACATTCATCATAAATGTTTGCCTCCGCGTAAAAAGACTAGGTTCATGTCCTTACAAAAAATCAACAAAAGGAATGTTTTCAAATAAAACCTACCAAACTTGTTAGTAGCTTGATTTTTTATGAAAACCTACTAAGGAATAGCTACACTTTTGTTTTAACTAAATGATTATCAATGTGTGTGTGAAAGTTGTAGGGGTGAATAGACTCAACATTAAAATTTTGATTTGTTTGTATATTAAGTCCAAGGTGTTTAGACCTGAATTTTGCATGTTAATAATTTAGAACAACTTGAATAATTATGTTTGGAGTTAAATTATTTTATGAAGTTGAATTCATTGCCTCATTTGTTGCATTGTGTGTTTTTTAGTTTTTGTTGTTTGTTGTTTTACTTGCTTGAGGACAAGCAAATGTTTAAGTGTGACGATGTTGATAGGTGTGAAATGCATTGTATTTTATGGTATAGTTTGATATGTGTTTATCTGTTTATTTGATTGTTTAGTATGTGTTTAGGGTAAAAATGTGTTATTTTGTGATTTATTTATGTTTTAAGTGTTTTATGGGTTAGAACAATCCTTTGAGCTTAAATATGATGTTTTTGAGATCCCTTGATATGTTTGGTAGTGTTTCAAGGTAAAGATCGAAGAACGAAGGAGTTTCAAAGCAAATTGGAGCCAATTGCATGGTATCGTGACAGAAAGGCCTGATATAGGCAACGATCGTGGCTTATCTCTAGAAAATGCGCAACCACTTCCAAACTTCACATTTTGAAAGATTTTTTGGACCTTTCAAACCCCAGAAAAATCCTAGTTCAACCTTAAACACAAAAGAGCATAAATAGAGCAATACATTCAGACACTCTTAGAAAACCTAAAGAGGAAGAAAAAGAAGAGAGAGAGAGGAAGAAGAGGAAGAAGTAGGAAGAAGGAGTGGATCCCGACGCCGCTACTCCTCGGATTAGGTAGTATCTCAATGCCGCTGCCTTCCCGATTTGTGTAACCTAAGTTCCATTTTCTCTTCATTTCATTTTTCATTTAAATGTGTAAAGTGGAGATGGATTGTATGGAAATAGATTTCAGGTTGTTGATAATGTTCTAAATGTTTCTGTGAGATTTTTGTAACGCCCCATATTAGCGTTTAGAACATTGAGGAATTAGCAGTGCATAATATACTTTGCATATTTGAGTATTCACTAATATATGCATATGTATTTTTGGCTCACACAAATAATTATAGATGCATTCATTGACATTTCTGGGTATAATTGGTTTTAGAATTTCGATTCAAATAAGATTTGTGGTTTTTAGTTGTCGAAAATTTATTTAAGAATTTTTATAATTATTTTGGAATTTTGGTGAATTTTAGGAATTTCTGAATTGGGGTATTTATGGACTAAGAAAATATTGGAAATGGGCTAATGGTAGTGGGACATGTGTCAATTTTAGTTGGTGACACATGTATTACATGCAAAGAGGATACGTGGGTTAAGTTTGAGAACATTGTAGCTATTATTGCTTTTCAATGTAATGTTCTTCACCACCAAAAACACTGGTTATCAGACTTTCTTTTTGTTTCACGCAACACCAAAACAACAGTTGGGTGATTTCTATGCATTTGATTCATTTTTACTGCTAGGAATAGTTGAATCAAGTAAGTAAGGTGTAAATATATACATGCATAAGGATTTTACGCAGTATAGTTTCGGTGAAAGAAATATGCGTGAATGAGAATTGGATTTTTGATATTGGATATGAACCTTGGAATTTTGATTCTTTTGTGTTGTTGAGCTAAAAAGAAATTAGATTAGAGTCTCATTTGTATTAAATGAAGTGAAATCATAGAGGAAAACGAGAAGACAAGTATCAGATGAAAGAATGAAAACGCAGTAGTGAGAGAAAGCTTGTGTAAGGTTTCGATGCTCATGAATTATCATATAAGCTTACGCTTAATGGGTTTGGAGGTTGTACTAGGTATTGAAATCCAGAATATGTGATGTAGGAATGAAGAAAATGCGTGGAAGATACAAAAAAAATGAAAGAAGTTGTTCAACAAAGAAGTGAGGAAGATCGCAAGTCGCGATCGTGTTGACTTTGCAGGTAAGGGTCGCGAGTCAAGATCATGTTTCAGCACGATCGCGAGGTCGCAATGGTGCATCTGCACGATCGCGAGGTCGCAATGGTGCATCTGCACGATCGCGACTTGCAAGTTTTTCTGGAAATTGATTGTTTTTGAAAATCTGTCATTCAATTCGATATAACTTCTTCAACTGATATCCAAATGACTTGATTCTTGAACCAATAGATTCCTAACACATTGTTCTACCACTCAATGAAAATTGATAGCCTTATGAATTGATTTGGAAAAGATTGATTGAATGAAAATGAGAGAATTTGTGGGAATAGTATGAACTGAGATATTTTACTAAGCATAATTTGGTATTTTACTTATATCTTGATCTATATATTTCCAAATGGAGTGATTCTTATTTTGAATTAAACTAGAGATATAAGACTAAAAATTGTATGAAGAGATTAAATTCTAATTATGCCTCTAAGATTTTAAGAATCTGAATTGAAGATAAGATAAGGATTCTGTTGAAGCTTAAGTATAGTCTGAGATCTTTTGAGTATAAATTTTTATTATACAGAACCATATGGAATGATCTAGGTATCATTAGAAACTTAAGATTTGGGAGAAAAACTTTCTAGAAGGAAGTGTTATCAAATCACCTCACCTTTCTAATGAGAATAATTGAACAAAGTGGACCTAAAAGTTAGATGTGACCTAAAAGTTTCACATGATTGATAATGTGAAAAGATTAAGGATAAGAAAGTCGAAATTTTTCATGAACATGCATCATACATATTCAATATACAAGAATGCACATAAATGATTTCATATTCACGCACAATAGTGATATGTGTTTGTATTAAATGTTAATGCATAGAGCGACCACTTCCAGATATTGTCGGGACTTCGAAACAATAAGCAAAAAGGGAGCTTTTGTAAGTAATTTAGATGGTCAATTTTGCAAGCTACTCCTGTGATACTTTAGTGTCGAGACTTCGGTCTCTCCTGTGACATTTTAGTGTCTAGACTTCGATCTCCTGTGACACTTTGATGTTGAGACTTCGGTCTCTCCTGTATAAGTCTCGTTACCTGCTCTTATAATTGGACTAGCAGTCATCTGATTTTGTATTCTGATATATGTTTGATTCTGACATAAACAAAATTGTGTTATGAATCTAAAAGTTTTATACATTCTTCTGATATTCAGTTTTGTTAATTATAAAATCTATTCTGAAATGCAATATGTTTGATTTATTGTTAAAGCAATCTTTTAATGAATGCTTATACTGTTATATGATTCAATATGATGATTTGTCACTTCATGCATCGATTAGTTATTACTTACTAAGCTATATGCTTAGCACAGTGCATTTGCCCTGTGTAGGTTCAAAGCAGGGATTATAAAGACTAAGACAAGTCAACCGTAATGGCTTATGGAGTTTGAGTTTGTTTTTAGGCTTGTATCTGATGAATATCACCTTTGAATTTTTTTGAAGGTTTGTAATAACCTTAATATTGGTCTTTGAATTTATAGTATGTGATATGATAGGCACAGTATGAATGATATGTTATGTAATGTATGTTTGCTTGAGATTCTGGGAATGCATGTATGAAATGTTTCAAATGATTTGGATTGTTTTGGTTATATATTTTGTCTGTGTGGCACTTGCATATCATCCTAGGGGGTATGGGGTGTTACAATTTTACTTTGAGTTAATGTTGATTTAGTTATTTTTGTGTTTATTGGTTTGGGTGCTGTGATTGATTAATTTATTTGCATGTTTAGTTAGGTAAGAAACTTAGAGGACGAGCCGGATAAAAATGATTAGGTCAGATTAATGAGAGTTAGGTGATCTAATTGACTACTAAATCAATCTAATTGGTAATTTCGTGGAGAAAGATCTCGTGCGATGTAACATCCCGTTACCCATGTTAGGGCTAAAATTGTCAATTATGAGAATTTCTGAGAAATTAGGAAAATGCACATCATGCATGAATTAATAGTCACATATACATTTTTGCACATTCATATGATTGTACATGCATTCTTTGACATTTCCGGGTACAATCGAGTTGTTAAATATGATTAAAATGTGTTTTTGACAATTTGGTATTATTTAAGATATTTTGGAATTTTTAGAGAATTTTGTGAAAAATCATGATTTTTGGTCCAATTATGGTGTGACACGTGGCATTCTATAATTGGGACAAATGGAAATAATAGACAGATGACAAATGGTTAATTAGTTGTGACAAATGGCTTGAAAGAGGGACGACATGTGTAAGGCATGCAAGTATACACGGGTATGATGTTGAGTTAGGATTGATGCATTGTGAGTGACCTTCTCGGTGAAGAAACACTTAGCATCCGAATATCAACTGTGAGACTCTCGGTGTTTTTAATCTATTCTCTTTGCTGGAATTCATAGCCGAATCAAGTAAGTTATGTTTAGGTTGAGTTTTATTGTTTTTTTGAGAAAATAAAAATTCTCATTAAAGAATGGTAAAATTACATTGGGAGGATTACAAGAGAGCACAAGCTCCCATTACACCAAAAGACAAACGATAGCATGCTCTTAAAATACTAAGATGAGCAAACGACAAGAAACCAAACAGTCAAACCCAAAGGAGCAAAATGACCCGATCCTTTATGGCTATTCTCAAAACATTTCCAATTAGGGTTGGCGACGGTTGAGCGAAGAATCAAGGGGGACGAACGGTGAAGTATCTGTCAACGGAAGCTTGCGTGCTCCAGACGACAAGCAAAGCAAGACAAGAGAGTTACTGGTACTATGAGCATGGATTGGATTTGTAACCTTCTGGAAAATGACTCTTTATCTTCGAAATGAAGCGAAGGGACTAAAGGGGACTGAGAGATCAGCTTGGAAGCCCAACTAGGTAAACCCTGACTACTACGTTTCCTCGCCTTCCTACTCCTCCTACTAATGGTCTGAAATTTACAGATTTGCGAAGTCGAGGAGCGAGCTGAGATGACTCTGATGACAGAGGGAGCAGGACACCACAAATGGTAGCATATCCAGGTACTTCTTCCTCATTTTAAGTACTATCGTATGTGTCCTATAAACTATAGTCTTCAAACACTTATCAATCTTCCACTACAGTGTCGGGAGAACTGATGGATGATCAGTTGCTCTCTGATGCTTGTTGTGGTGAGTTTTATAATAAAATAGAGAGGTTTAGTTTGATCTCGAAATCTTTGACTATTTCTTTCCTTCCAAATTACCTGGGCACATGTAGCAGTCGATAATAACAGAATGTCCTTCTCATGTTTAGTCATCTACAAATGGGGGAGGTGCATAGAATAGAAGTAATACTACTATTAGAGTAGTCAGGAAAACTTAGATTGGAGAACTTAGCCCACACTTCCTTAGAGAACCTACAGTTAAAGAATAAATGGTCTCTAGATTCATCCTCCTGCTTGCATAAAATACATGTTTTAGGAATATTTAGGAAATGCAACCTATCCATCATGCTTTGTCTGTTCTGCAAAATGAGCCAGAGCAGGAAGCTTGCATTGGGTCTAAGAATCTTGTTCCATATCAGGACGTTCCATCCGACAAGTTCAACAGGCCTCTCTCTCATTCTTCGAACATCTTTTGTAGTGATATTTGAAACAGGAATTCCTTTCCACAAATAACTATCCCTTTCCCCCTGACTTCCAAATTGAGGCAGGGATAGCATATATACCTCAGCTGGGGGAAGGATCCAGTTTCCATTGCTGATAATTGCTTAATGCTTTGCATCCTTAGGAAATCAAGTGAGTAGAGATCTGGCCAAGTGATTGTGAATTAGTGCACCATTCCCTGTCCAATTGTCATACCATAGAGATATTTTATCTCCTGTCCCAATCCTACATTGAATATTCTAATAAATATCCTCTCCTAATCTGAGCAATTGGTTAAAAAACCAAGTGTAGCTGGTTTTGGGCTTTAGGGCCCACAAGCTGTCTCCTTTTATTATATAGGAATGAATCCAAATAGTCCACAAGGTTTGTTTATCACTGAGAATTTTCCAGATCTGCTTGGAAATGAGAATTGATTTTTGCTGAGTAATGAATCCAGACCTAACCCTTCTTCTTCTCTCGGTCTACAACATTCTTCCAACTAACTTTGGCTAGTCCTCTCTCACCATTTCTTTTGGCCCATAAGAATTGCTTCATCATTTTTTCAATTGTTTTGATCAGCCCTTTTGAAAGAAAAATATAGGAGCACCAGTAGGAGTTCATAGACAAAATCACAGATTTCAGAAGTTGTAATTTCCCTCCTTAAGATAGAGTTCTATTTGCCCAAGCCCCTAATCTTTTTTGAATCTTATCCATCAAAGGAATGCATTCACAAAACCTTAATCTTCTTGAAGAGATAGGAATTCCCAAGTAAAGCAAGGGAGGGTCTTCTACTGCCATTCCAGTAAGTTGAGACATAATGTTTGAGAGTTGAGAGACACTTTTAGAGAGAGCGAGGAAGCTCTTGCTATAGTTCACACATAGCCCCGACAGCTCCTTAAAGAGATTGAGGGAATTCATCAATAGAGTGACAGAATGTACATTTGCCCTGCTTAGGAGAATGAGATAATATGCAAAACATAAACTAGTTAGTGAAAGTTTCTTACATTTCGAATGGAATCTGAATTTTGGGTCCGAGAAGGTGTTGTGCTTTAGGATCTGAGTAAGAACCTCCATACAAATCAGAAAAAGGTAAGGGGATAGGGGATCCCCTTGCCTAAGCCCCTTCTTGCCTTTGAACATCTTCGTAGGGCAACCATTGATCAAAATTCCATAGGAAACCGTAGAGATACAAGCTTGAATCCATTGAATGAACCTTATGGGAAAGTTCATAACCTCTAATGTATGAAAGAGGAAACCCCAATTAACACTATCAAAGGCTTTTTTTATATCAATTTTAATAGTACAATTTAAGGGACTCTTCTTCTGATTGTAACCTTTAAGAAGCTCCTACACTAATAGGATATTGTCCCTTATATCTCTATTGGCTAGGAAAGCTCCTTGATTCTCGCTAATGAGATAATGGAGAACCTCTTTCATCCTATTAGCCAAAATTTTTGCAATGATCTTGTACAGGAAATTTGTACAAGAGATAGGCCTGTAATCATTACAAGTTTTTGGAGTAGAATTCTTAGGGATCAAACATAGATAAGTCTTATTGATTTCCTTCAGCAAGCCCCCTTTCAGGAAGAATTACTGAACTGCTGCCTTGACTGTTCCCCCCCAGAATAGGCCATGCTTTTTGATAGAAAAAACCGTTTAGACCATCTGGTCCCAGAGCTTTAGAACCATTCATGCTGAAAACAACCTTCTCAATCTCCTGATGAGAGACAGGTCTTACTAGTTGAGCACTTTCATCCTCAGGAATTTTGGCAGAGATGTATTGTGCAAGATCATGATTATGTTGTAGCAAAGTGTCCTCGGTGCCTAGTAACTTCTTATAGAATTCCATAGCCTCTTTAGCAAGAGCCTCCTGTCCATACACTTCCACTCCATCTTCATTCTTAATGGAGTAGATTCTATTAATATTCCTACGAGTTAACAAAGAATTGAAGAAAAATTTCGTGCATCTATCCCCATCCTTCAACCAATTTACTCTAGCTCTTTGTTTGTATAAAGAGCATTGATTATCCACCACTTCCAAGTACTTCTTGATGGCTGCCTTTTCCTCTATAGCTAAATTTCCATCCGAAGGGTTAGCTGCCAAACAAAACTAAATAGAGTTGAGCTTCTCCCTAGACGATTCAACCTCCTTAGAGAGGTCCTTACCTCTCTTGTTGTTAAGAGTCTTTAGCTCTTGTTTAATAGCCTTGAGCCTCTGAATGCATAAGTATTGCTTGTCCCATAACACCTAATCTCTAACCCTTTAGTAATTGCATCTTGAAAACCATCTACACTTGCTAGGAAATTGTTGAATCTGAACGGGTGGAGCACTTTAACAGTAGTGAAAAGGAAATCAATTCTTATAGAGGAGTGATTAGAGATTCCAGGATTAAAAAATTTTGCAGTGCTTCTAGGAAAGGTAGAGAGCCATTCCTTATTAACCAAAACCCTATCTAGTTTTTTTCCTGATGAGCCAAGGAGAGCTTTGCTTATTGGACCATGTAAACAGATGTCCTTCCATTTTCAGATCTGTCAATTCCACCTCTTGTATGCATTCATACAAATCAGGGGAGTAGTTTAGCAAGTTACAATTGCCTTCAGCCTCAGTCCTGAAAGCAGTGGTGTTAAAATCACCACACACCACCTAAGGTAAAGAAACCAACAGTTTAAGTCGTCTTAGGTCATCCCAAAGGTCAGATCTTTGGAAGACTGTGTTGAAACCATAGATAAAGGTAGCTAGAATTCGAGAGTTTTCCATTTTGAAGTAAATCTTAGTATGAATATGTTGTTGCCCAACATCCAAAGTATCCACCTCCTCAAAATCAGCATCAAAAGCTATGATAATCCGACCATAGGCATGGCATTGGTGATTGGAAGTGAACTTCCAATTGCTTCCAAGACATGCCAATTTATTCAAGTTTGCTTCACTAATTTTAGTCTCCAACATACAAAAAACTCTAGGTTTTTCCTTTAGGACAAAGTCCCTTAAAGCATTGAGCTTAGAGGGACTATTTATTCCACGAACATTCTAAATAGTCAAGGTCATAGGTAAGTAGTTTTGCCTCTGGAGCTTTTCCTACTGCTCCTTATACTTTTCCTAGCCACGGTTTACTCATTCTTGTCTTCTAGGTTACTGCCATTTAGAAAAGATTCCTTTTGGTGACTGTGTTCAGCTAACTCACTAGTGGCATCACCTTCAACTGGAATGGGATCATTAGTGACCAATTCATTACCCCTAATGCCAGTAGAGCTATTGCAATCTTCCTTAGAAATATTGATTTGTTCCTCCTTCTGTTTAGCTGAATCATTGTTGTTCTCCAACTGAATGTGATCTTGAGACTTAAGATTGTCATTTGATGGCTGAAGCACTCCTAGGGTCTCCTCCCCTTGCTCAGTTACCTCATTCAGCTTTTGGTCCTCCAGCTCAACTTTTTCTAACTCCATTACCTCCCAATAATCCCCTTTACGAAAAATTCTACCCGTAAGTTTCCACTCCTTACCTTGAGCCCTTAGAGATGGCTTCCAATGATAGGTTACTAAAACCTTATCTTCTCTAAGAGAATTTTCATCCGCAAACCTTAGAATAGGAATGCTATCCTGCAATTCTTTGGTAATATCCATGCTGATACATAGACGAGCAAACCTTACCCTTTTCCTCAAAGCTGTATTCTCATCCACACATAAAGGCTTACCTATATAGCTTGCCAACATACTCAATCCCTTAGTGGTCCAATATTCCAAAGGAATATTGTGAATATTCACCCATAGGGGAATACTCTTCCTTCTAATTTTCTCAAGTTCCATTCCAGGATGCCAATTTTGTAGGAATAGAGGTAGCTAAGAAACATGCCAAGGACCTTCTTCAATAACCTTTAGAGCTTCCGATTTAGAAGAGAAAGTGAAAATTATATTATCCTCTTCGGATAACATTACCTCTAAGAGCCCTCTTCCCTTCCAATTCGTGGTTGCCCATGCATGTATGATAGGAAATGCAGATCGTTTATCCATGAAGAAGCCTACTAGAGTGGCTTCCCAACTCTTGGCTCCTTGTTGAAGGATATCAAGGTTGGGAGCTACCATCAACTTGCCTTTATAATCAACCGAAGGGCTGAACTCTAGCTGAGAATCTGGTTCATCCCCTACAACTTGCTTCCAAGTTCTCTTAGCACCTTCAACCTTGTTTCCAGCTACATTAGCTGCTGAGATCTTAGGTTCAGCCATTGAGGTGCTCAGCCGAGAGGGTTGGGGGGCAATGATAGAAGAGGGCAAGGCGACAGGAGGGTTAGGATTAGGGTTATGGTTCAAATTAGGTTTGGGGAAAGTGTCTGAAAGGGGGCTGGGGGGGGGGGAATCTGAGTTCATTTATTTTGTGCAAGAAACAAGAAAAAATATAGTAAGAAGGAGAGGAGACCAAGACCTGGACAGATGGGAACCAAGATAAAAACAAAAGACAGAAGAGAAAAGGCTGAAGAAAAGAAGAGAGGAAAAGGAGAAGGAAAGGGAGAACAGATAGAGGGATGAGTTGGAGGATGGAATGAGAAGTTGTGAATTTGTGAATGCAGGTTAGAGAGGAGGTTGCAGATCAGAAAGAGAGGTACTGCAAAGGAGTAAAGGAGTAAAGAATCAAAGAAGCAGATCTGGGAAGGAAAACTAAGGAGGGGACTGAAGCAGCACGCAACAGAAGAGAGAAAGGGATAAGTAAAGGAGAAAGAAAATCTTAGGAAGAAGGTGGGAGGTCTAGAAATGGAAGGGGGGCTGCTGGAAACCATTGGAGAATGGAAGAGAGTTCTTTCCGACCTTAGCTCAGTTGGTAGAGCAGAGGACTGTAGTGGTTGCCGTCATGTACCACTTGCAAAGTTATCTTAACATTTTTGTGGGGATACTATTACAGGACAAATGTATGTGTGGATATTATATTGAAATTGAGTTTTGATAACTCTACTATGGACATATTCATGTCATTCTGTTTCTCATAGGCATTGATGTGCCACTTAACGTCAAACCATAGGACCCTTCGATGCGACGGAAGCTCCAGAAAATGCGTTAGATATTCGTTAAGGCTACTATCGGCACTACAACATGTACTCTTTAGAGTTCTTGTCGTGAAAGCATTCGCCTCGTCCAAGATATCTTCACATTTTGAGGCCAAATGTGAGGCCTCATAAAGCTCGATCAGTCCCTCTACGTCTGTGCATTTGCTTCCCACGAAAGAGCCCATCTCGTCCACAAAGCCATTGAACATATCTGGTACCAAGTATATGAACTTGGATTAGGAATAACAAATTAGGAGGGAAACAACGTGTTGATATTAGGATTTTCACCTTGTGAAACCTTGTAACCGTGTTGCCTGAGAACCTTGAAACGTAATGCAATGGTATAGAGATTCTCTTGCCCGATGATACTATATCTATCATTCTCCTGGGAAGAGGCTATGTTCATAATAGCTTCCTTGATTTCCTGCTGAAAGTGGTTTGTGAGGCCCTGTTAGAATAATGGATCAGGACCTCAATCCAAGTCCAGTCTGCAATATTGATAAGTCCACCAAAGATCCCAGGCCCATTCATTTAAGGATGGGTAAATCCTCATCTGCAGCTCACAATATTAAACCTGCACATGTACACCAGACAATTAGCTCAAGCGATAACTGGCTTCCAGCTGTAGTTACTGACAAACATCATGCTGTCATCTTTGAGACCATTAGATCATAACAAATTGTATTCTATGGCTAGATTAGAATCATTTGTTGTATATATGCATTACTCATTCAATAAGACAATCATCGAGAATATTACACAAACAATATCTTACGGTTCTTTCATGGTATCAGAGCAAAACTGACTCATCGTCATCAAATTATCGCCATGGCTACTGGGTCTTCTTCTTCTTCGTTCACTAACCATAATTCCAGCACTATCCCAAACTCTTCCTCTATTGAATTTTCTACCCTAGCCAAAACACTAAATTTTAACCTTCCTTTGAGACTCGATCAGCACAATTATCTCAACTGGCGCCCTCAGATTCTTGCAGCTGTACGCGTATTGGATCTAGAAGCTTACATTTCACCGGATCATGCTTCTCCGCCACCATTTGTTATTTCTTCAGAAAATACTGCTGATACTATTTCTACTCCTAATCCAGCTTACAAAACTTGGGTTTGAGTAGATCAACTTCTTCTTTGCTGGCTTCTCACCACCATCGGTGACACTGTTATTGGCCAAGTTAATCATGCTAGCTCTTCCAAGGAGCTTTGGCAGATTCTTGTTAGCTTATATGCGCAGACTTCACTTGTTAGAGTTTTACAGCTCAAGCAAAAATTATCATCTCTTAAAAAAGGTGCTTCAACTATCTCTGATTATATACAGAAGGTAAAGTCCATTGGTGACTCACTTAAAATTGTTGGTCATGCTGTGACAGAGAAAGAATTGATTCTTAGCGCTCTTAGTGGTTTAGGCAGTGAATATGACTCAGTGGTTGTACTCCTCACTGGATCTATGGGTGTCTCTTCTCTTCAAGATGTTCTTTACACCTTAATGATGCATGAAACCAGGCTTGAACAACAACACGCCATCTCCCATATTGATGTGTCTTCTGCATCTGCTAATTTAGCAACCTATTCTACTCAACCTACTCGCACTCCTACTCATAGTCGTGGATCCTATAGAGGCCGAGGAAACAGAGGACGAGGGAGTAGAACCAAGTTACACTGTCAACTATGTCAAAAACCAGGGCATGAGGCATTAAAATGCTACAAGCGTTTTGACATTCACTGGCAAGGCAATCGATCAAATCAACCTTCTCAGCAAATAAATAACACTCCTCAGCAGGCATATCTAGCTCATCATTCAGCTACCACTTCTCCCAACTCTTCTTCTGAACCTAATTGGTTTGTGGATAGCGGGGCAACTAATCATGTTACTACAGATTTATCAAATCTAAATATTCATGAACCATACACTGGTCGAGAGCAACTTGCAGTTGGTAATGGTAACAAATTACCTATCTCTAATATTGGTTCTTCCTTTTTACCTACAACTTCCATTACACCTCTTAAACTGCACAATGTTCTACATGTCCCTCAAATCACAAAGAATTTAATTAGCATCTCTCAACTTACCAACGATAATAGGATTATTGTTGAATTTAATGACTCTTGTT
>JAOTAZ010005350.1:0-19303 GCA_025629785.1 Erythroxylum oxycarpum | reverse complement strand
TATGAGTATGCTTAGTTTATTGTTAGATGTGAATGTATGTGTTTGTTTTGAATGGTTGAATGTTGGATGTCGGATTTCTGATTTTGGGACTTTCACCACGGCGAACTTCCATTGGTACGCCGCGGCGAACCGATACGTTGCCGCAACGAGCGCCCTTTTTTGCGACTTTGCTGCGGCGAGGAATGGCTTATACTGTAGCGAACTCCTTTTGCTGCCATGCTGGGATTTGTTTTAATTGAAATCCTTTCCACTTTTATCTCTTATGACTGTCCCAACGGGTCACCCCGGGTTCAACCTTGGGGGTCGGGACTCGGGCCTAACACTCTTCGGTATCTGAAAGCGATAGTTGGTCTCTAAAAATGGGGTCCAACAAAGAGAACTTAACATTTATATAATTAATCTTTACGACCTCTCTAACTAAAATATAAAGTGTTTAATGTCTATAAGTGAAGATATATGTGTTTGGCATTGGAGGCTTAAATATGTAAGCATTGATCTCTTCTCTATCCTTAACTCTAAGCAACTTATCAATAGATTTTCAAGAGTCAAGTTTAAGAAAGACAAGGTGTATGGAACTTGTCAAATAGGCAAACAAATAAAAAGCTCATTCAAGAGTGAAAAATTAGTAACTTTTACTGGACATTTTCAATTAGTTCACACGAATTTTTTGGCCCTAGTTTATTCTAAGTAAAACAAAGTTATGCATTCATCATAATAGATGACTTTAGTAGATTCATATACGTATGATTTCTAGCTAGTGAATATGATGTCTTTGGACCATTTGCTAACTTTTTTTAATAGAGTTCAAATTGAAAACTAAATCTTCATTACATCAATTAGAATATTTATGGTCAAACACTTGAAAATGAACTATTTAAATCTTTTTATGAAGAAAAAGACATCATTTGCAATGTTTCTCTCTAAGAACTCCTTAACAAAACAAAATTGTTTAAAGGAAAAAAGGGCTTTGTAAGACATGGATAGAATACCGATAAATAAATAAGATCTCCCAATGTATTTTTAGACGAGAGCTTTAACTACCATATATCACATGTATTATACATAAGACCCAACTATGGATAAAACAACTTATGAGCTTTGGCATTGAAAAAGGACATAGATTAGTTATTAAAGTGTTTGGTTATAAGTGTTATACTTTGAAAACTAAGGATAACATAGGAAAGTTTGATTCAAAAGTGGATGAAGAAAATTTTCTAGGTTTTTCCTTAACTATAAATTCAATGTAACATCCCATTATCTCATGTTTGGGGTTAGAACCCTAGAATAGTGTACATGAGAAATTATTGAGAAGTTAAAAAGTGCATTTCATGCTTATGCATAATATAACATACACACACATGTGAATATTAATTATTACACACATTAAAATGATTGTACCTGCATTCATTGACATTTTCTGGGTATAATTGATTTATAAATGTGATTGTATTAAGAATTGTGGATTATATGTATTGAAAATTGAGTTGGTGATAATGATTATTGATTTAGAATTTTTGGTGGAATTTGGAATAATTTATGAAATTATGAGTATTTTTGGACTAGAAAAAATGCCAAGTGACAAGATAATTGATAAATGGTAGTTGAAATAAGAGTCAAATGGTAGTGGAAATTTTGATAAATGGCTTTGGAATTTATTGACAAGTGTCGTTGAAAATTGGGAGACAATTGTTGTTGATTGGATTAGTTAAATAAGAGGACCTAGTTTAAACCTCTAGAGAATGGACAAGTGACAAGTGACAAGTGTCACTTGCCAAGCCATGTCTTTATCCCACGATTTTCTCTTTTAACATTGAAAGACCACTTAATTGTTTTGTTTCTTGCTTTTTTCTTTTTCTTTGTGACTTTCTTCTTCACCTTCTTCATGAATTTTCTCACCAATCTCCATTCAAGTTGAACGTAATTCTCTCATCTTTCACTTGCTACCCTCATCTTGTTGTCTTCTTCATTTTCCACAAAAAAACCTAAACCTCATGACGTTGTACATGAGTTGTATGAGAAGTTAAAGCTTCTAAATGATCTTGAAGATTTTGAAGCTAAATCAAGTAAGTTATTCTTTAATCATCATGGGTAGTGTTAAATGAAACTAATATGATGAGTAATTTGAGATTGATGACTTGATTATGAGATTATATATATGAATCGTGAGTGATGAAATGTGCATATAAATGTATTATTTTTGCATATAAGATGATTAACCTTTCATAAGTTGTTGTCGAGATGATTTTTGGAGATAGAAAGATCATTATGAAGATGTAAAAATAGTGCAGAAATTTTATGAAGAGATGATATGCAAATGTTTTGTTTTAATGCTTAATCACATAAATTTTGGGTAGTTGTTACATAGATGAATTAAAATGAGTCTAGAGTTAAAAAAAGGAGTAATGTGGTGTTTTGAAATGAGGTAAATTAAAATGATAATTTAGAGATGAAATGAAGGTGTAATGAAGATGAACATGTGTAGAAAATATGATGAATGTGTGTATATGATATGTTTTGCTTTGATGTTTATGATTAAACAGATAAAATAATTTGTTTGTGATTGAAATTGAGCTGAAATGGAAGTAGGAATGAAGAGGAAATAATGAGGATATAAGCTCGAAATGATAGACTAAGCAAAAGAGATGAACTAAGATGAAAATGGTGATGAAGTGTGTTGGAATATGTTAGATGTAGTGTTTTCACTGAACATGCATCTGTATTTTAGCCATCTCTTGATTTTTAGATATCCAAATGGGAAACTAGAGACATATGGCTATATTTTCATGAAGGAATCAAATTTGAATTCTATCTTTATAGGTTTCAAAATTCGGCTTGAAGTTGAGTATAGTGTGTTGTCATGGTTTGGGAACAATCTGTAGTATTTTAGGTATAACTTGCAGAATATTGAACCAGACTGTATGAAATTGGTGTCACTAGAAACAGACATATAGGAACATTTGTTTAAAAGAATGCATTGCCTAATTACTTCTTTTTCCTTGTCATAATGGCCATGCAAAATTGACCTGAAAATTTGCTTTGAAAATAGCTGTCAAGTAGTGCATGATCGTGATAGAGAGGAAACCTCAAAAGAGTTGCACGATCATGCACAAGCATGACCTGATAGAGAGGAAACCTCAGAGGAAGAGGAGTTATCAAGTAGTGCATGATCGTGATGGAGAGGATTCAACAAGCAAGGCGTGATCGTGCACAAGCACGATTGTGACAGTGAGAGTGCTCTGCATTTTGATAGTTTTAAACACCCTTCACTCTTTTGACCATAATTACTTCCCCAGACCTCTGATTGAATTGAAGTTTGAACCGCGAACTCCTCACACATTGTCCTTCCTCTCTACCAAGTTTCATGGTCATCTGAATTCATTAAGAAAGGATTGACAATGATTGATTTATCACGTTTTAATAATCAAGTGTATTGAGTGATTAACTTAGAATAAATTTGTATTAGTGAGGTGTAAACCTAAGTTCAAATTAGACATATATGAGTTTTGAAGTATGAATGATCATAAGATGTGAATAAAGAAAATATATCTAGGATTGTCATTAAGTATTCATTGTACATAATCCATATATACATACGTTCATAAATGAGTACTTTTATAATTTTGCAAAGTTGTGACGCATGTAAATGTGTGTTGCATGATATAGAAGAGCAATTAGAGCGAAAACATCCAGAAGTTGCTTGGACTTCAAGGCAATAGCTATCTGGAGCAAACTGTGAGTAGCCTAGATGGTCTCACTTGATAAATTGTTTGTTTTAAATTATGTATTGAATTATTATGTGAATGTGATTGTGTTGATTCTGAATAATGACTATTCGAGATGTTTGATGCATGAATAACATATTGAAAGTGCTCATTGAATGTGAATTTGACAAAATAAGTGATTCTCAATGTATATGTTGAATGCCTGACCAAGGTCTGATGACAAATGTGAATGAGATTGTGATCGTGAATATTAATGTGTAACACTGAGCACATTTGATTGACTGAATACATGTAATGCATTTCATTACCTTAATGCATGATCAGATAAAGGCTGTTGTGACCGTAGTAACTATAAAAAAAAGTTTAAAGCTCAGAAAGTGAAAAAGAGCTTAAAGCTCAGAAAGTGATTAAAAGTCAAAGACTCACTATATATAATGAGCCCTGTATTGCCAACGGATAAGGGACAGTTATCAATGAGCCCAATATCCGCAATGGATACGGGACAGTTACAGGAACTCGGTCACAACAATAACAACTAGAAGTGAGTCTCATAAGCATTGCATATACATTTAATATGTATGTTTTGAATGATTTAAATTGATTGTTAAATTGTGTTGAATTAGAAATTTGAAAATTGTGAACAAAAAAGTTGTGTGATGCTACATGATGATAAATGAAATAATGTGAATTATGTGATTGTATATGTTAATGTGTTATATGATTTGAATTGTATATGTTGGTGTGTTATATGATTTGAGTGAACCATCGAGGATAGTTACTAAGTTCGCAAAACTCACCGAAATTGCAACATTGACATTTCAGGTTTAAAAGAGGATATGAGTGACAGAGAAACTCTATAAGAAGCATAATTCTTATACTTTTGGATGGAAGAAATGGCTAAAAGGTCAGTTAGCTGAGAATGAAGGATCTAGATAAAAGTTTTGTATAATTCCTTATGTATGTAGCATGATCTATATACAGAGAAGTAAACTCTGACTAGTTTTTGTTAATATACATATATGGGTGTTGTTGTAAAGCTATAATGTACATATTGTTTAAGAAATGAAATGAGGAATTTTGGGTTTTTAGTATTGTGACATTTACGTTTTAAATTATGATGCCATGATTAAGTTAGTTATGTGACTGCTCTAGCATGCTACCCTTATGAGGTACGTACTCGGACATCCTTCAAAATATCGGGTATAGGTCTTATAAGAGTGGGGTGCTACATTCATATAAAGTAGTTAATAGGAAGAATTTTATTATTAAATAATCTATGAATGTTTTTGATGAATCTAACCATGTTAACTCCAAGAAAATCCTTAACAATGATGATATAGGTCCATCTACGGATTTAAAGAAACTATCCCTTTAAGAGAACAAGAATGATCACCAAGAAACCTTACAAGAACAAATTATTAAATAAGTGAATCATATAAGAAGGATAAGAAGCTTCCAATGGCTTAGCGATTCAAGAACAATCATTCTCTAAATCCAATGATAGGTGCTTTTTAATAAGGGGTAGTCATTATATCATATATCATTTTTTAAATCAAAATGTTCACAAGACTATAGAAATAAGCCTTTAGTGATGGAAGTTGGGTTCTTTTAATTAACAAATAATTGAATCAATTTGATAGAAGTAAAATGTAGCTAGTGCCTAAACTAAGAGACTATCAAATCTTAGGTATTGAGTGAGTCACATATCCCAAAGTTCTGGTAGTAGTTAATTTGGAAGAATACATTATCCCCCAAGGTAGCAATCATCAGTTGGTTAGCCATTAAAGACATATTAAAATCAAAGAGCAGATGGTATGGAAGATTAGAGAACTTTGATTCAAGGTGCCTTTTGTCTAAAGATGATATTGAAATTACTCCACTTTTATTCTTTTATTGCAATTTTTTGACGCCATTTGGATGCAAAATCAAAATAGTATGTACATTTATTATTAATAGAAGGAATGGATAAGTATAATCCATTTGGTTATTAAAATGAACACCTCTTTGAAGAAAGATAGGATCATTCTAAAAACATCTTTATGTTACACCATATACTAAATCTAGAGGGAAAGACACAATAGATTATATAGACGAGTACGGAAGGAAGTTCAAATGTTGGGGGGTTCCATTGTCAAGTAGATTAGGGAAATCCTAGTAGCTTATAATGCTCAATCCCCTATTAGTCAAAGAATGAAAAATCTATAAAATGTTTAGTGACTACTATTTTTTTTTTGAGTTGGAACATATGTACTACTAATGTCTATATGACTTATTGTCATACTTGATTTCCTTATCATTGTATTTTTGACTAAGCTTTGCTTGTTTTAACAAAATTTGTTCATTTTACAAAATAAGATTAATCCAAGTAAAGCATAAAATCAAGATTAAGGAATTAGAAGGTACAATCAAGACTAAGGAAGAAGAAGGTACAACAAGTTTATTATTGGTCACTTATACGGTCAATAAGGAATTCGAGTGTGTTAAGGAGGAATTTTACCAGAATTTATATCTGACTTCTTATTGACAATATGTGTTAGCTTCAGAAAACTTTGAAAATTAAATTCTAAGCTACTAAGATACTAAAAATCATTGAAATAAGATTTAAACTAAATATATGATTTGATTTAGGCAAATGAAAAGTGTAATCTACAAAAAAAAATTGAGATAATGATAAGGACATTACACAATGAAAAGGAAAATTGAAATAACAAGGGGTTTTTGTTGGAGTAGTCTAATTGTCTATGTTTAATTTTTTAGCACGTCTGATTATGTCCATTTGTGTTATGATGCTCATAAATTTATATAATCCTCTCAACTTTAATTTTCTGAAGCAATTTTCCCCACTTCCCACATTCTAGTTAACTACCTACCATATGTTGTTCTCTTAACTTTAATATCCTCAAGTAGTTTTCTTGTAATAGCTCAACTTCCATCCCACTTCCCATTTTGGCCATATCCTTAACTACATCCATATATTATTTATTTTAAAGCACATGTCAATTATGTGCATCCTTTGTCAAAATAAGGTAATAGCCTTCCTAAACACTAAATTCCCTATTCAAGTTTATAGTTTTAATTCTGACATTAAAATTTTCTTCTTTCAATGTAGTAGGAGGAATTCCCCTTTTTAACCCTGAACATGGTTTACCTTTGAATATTAGAATTCTTTGTCCACTAAATCTCCTTGAGTAAAACTAATTTTTCCTTGAAATTTCCTCTATTTGAGGCCTTGAAATCCTTGAAGCTATAGACAAAAAATGTAGACAAATGGGTTAATGGATAGATATGTTATACCCTTCTTACCATTATAGTTGGAATAGGTAAGGACTTCTCCAATTAATAGCTCTTTCGAGGACCGCTAGAATACCAACCTAATATCCTAGTTGTTGTTTTGAAATTTTGGAGTCCCTCTTATAATTCCTTTATCTTTCCTTTTAGGCATGCCTCAATTTTCCTTAAAGATGTTTTCTTTCTGTCTGGTTTATTTTTGGCTGGGGAGGACTTCTTGTGTTTAGTTAAGGAGACTTCTAGTTTGACCCGACACTTTTAAATGCTCTTCTTTCTCTAAACTAACTAACAATTATGTTTTTTTAAGAATCCCATTTCTAAAGAGGAATATATTAAGTTCATTTAGGTTCTATTGAATCAGTTTATTTTCTACCCTTTAGATAGCAAAACAAGTCTAGGATTCCTCTCCTTTAATAGAGAAGTGAACTTTAGTAAACTTTCTTTTTTCTATTTTCTTAAGATTCTTTTATAGGAATTTAGGGAGATGTCTATCTAATATCACTCTACAATGACTTCATTTATGTGTATGGCTTTTTTAACTTTAGACCCTTACTTATTTTCCAAAGCTCACAGATAAAGAACGCTTTCCTTTTATGATTCCTAAATTTCTAGACTTTCAATGACTTCATCTTTTTACTAGTCTTTGGAAGACTTATCTGAAAGGCCTTATAGGTTGACAATTTTCAAAAATTTTGAATCTTCCTATATGAAATTTTACCAAAAACCTTTCCTTAATTACACTAATTTGAAGGTTTTTTTGTAGTGGGTGGTGACAAAGCTTTAAATCCTTGTTCTTCTATCATGGCTTTAGGTTTTGAGGTATATCAACCTTATCTCTAGAGTTGACAACTCAGAATTTCTTTAGGAATTCCCTCTATTGTGTACTTTCTAAATTACATAGTAGGAGTCCCCTTTGAAGCCAACACTATACATGAAAATTTCTTTAGGAAATCTTTGATTGTTATCACATTTAGAAATGTAAAATCTTTGTCATATAACAACATCTAATTTAATTGACCAGTTCTTCCTTTGACACTCTGCAGTCTTCTCCAAAATTTGTTTTAACTCCCTATTAGATATCTTGACTTAGCCATAAGTTGGAGGGTGATATGGAGTTGTAAGTCTATGGGTAATTCCATACTTTTTAAGCACTTTTTCAAATTTCTCATTACAAAAATGTGTACCCCTATCATTGATAATTGCTCCAGGTGTTCCAAAACAAAAACAATTAAGGAATTTCACGACAACCTGAGCATCATTTGTGGGTAAAGCTTGTGCTTCCACCTAATTAGAAACATAATCAACTGCTTCTAGGATATATCTATTACCAAATGAATTTGGAAATGGCCTTATGAAATTAATCCCTCAAATATCAAATATTGCTCCTGACTCTTCAATCATAGAAACTGCTTTGAAAAACTGATGAAGCAGTTTCTATGGGGAAAAGGAAATGGGGAGAAAAGTATAGAAAAAGTAAGATGGAAGCATATATGTTAATCGAGAGAGGAAGGAGGGTTAGGTTTGGAGTCAATTAGTAAGAAAAACAGATTACTTATGACCAAAAGGATTTGGAGAATCCTAAGTGAAAAACAATCATTATGGATAAAGTGGATTCACATCTATATATTAAAAGGTGAGAGTCTTTGGGCTCTAAGAATCAAAGAAATTTACTCTTGGTTCTTCAACCAAATTCTCATAATGTGGGAAGAAGTTAGGCACTACATAACTTATCAAATAGGGGTAGAGGAAAGAATTTGTTTATGGTATGAAAACTGAACAGGACAAGGAGCTTTAATTCAAAATCAGTTGGAAAGATCTCTATTGGAGAGGTTCCTTAAGAAAGCTAGGTTCCATGAAATAATTAGAAACAAAAATTGGATGCTATCTTCATATGAGATTAGAATCTTTCCCATTGCATAATTTAGAAGCCATGAGGAGAATGATATGTACTTATAGAATGGGATTCCTGTTTCAAAAATTACTATAAAGGAACCTAAAAAGTTAAGGGATGGGACAATTACTATAGTAGGATGGTATCCCCTAATTTGGAGCAAGGTTCTTAGACATAATGCTAGCTTTCTTCTCTAGATAGCTATGTTGAACAGACTCAACATTTTAGATAGGCTAAAATTCATATCCTCTTTAAAGATATGTATTCTTTATAACCTAGAGGATGAAACTAGAGATCATCTCTTCTTTGAATGTGTTTTCTCTAAAGAGGTTTGGGCTAAAATCTCTAGACTATGTGCCCCTAGGTTTAACTATTGCAAACTCTCAGATATCTTATTGGTGTTACCTCATCTGTAAATTTCTAAATATGATAGGGCTATTATTATGGTCTCTGTTGCTACATGAACTCAAGTAGTTTGGAATGATAGGAATGTCAGAAGGTTTAAAGAGAAATCTAATTCTCTACTATCTCTTATAGGACTCACTATTGTTAGCATAAGGGAACAACTGATTACAAATCAACTGAACTTGCAATGTAACAGAGGAATGGCACTCTCATGGAGAATATAGTCCTCGCTGTCTATTCCTAATTCATGATACTCAACTGATGTTTCGTGTAATCTGGGTTATAGTACAGAACATGACAGAAAAGAAGAGATCTCTCATGTATAGCAATTTTTAGATTTTAGTAGTATATTCATTCACTTATTCATGAACTATTGAAAACTATTGAAGAATAGGTGGATCTAGACTCACCTGTAGGAAAGGAAATGGCTTTTCTCATATACGCTCTTCCTCAGTTGCGTCATGCTTGCAAATTCATTGTTGCCACTCTAGACCCTTGATATCAACTTGTAGTTTGTTATTCTGTGGGAGATTTACAAATATAAAACCTGGAATCATACTGAGTTGAGCAACATACTTGAGACAAGATCTCCCTTATGTGAAGAAATGAACCACTAGATCGCCACTGCAGAGCTGAGCCTCAATGTCTGAAGTGTTGAGATATAAAATATTTATGCCCTAATCGCTAAAAAGTCATCGCGTATTTAGAATTGAGTATGTTTACTTTAGTTGTGTTCTTCTTTTGCGAAGAAACGAGTTGAAGAAACACCGAGTAGCCACCAAGAGCCTCGCCGCTAGAGCATCAAATTTCATCCTCCTAAATCGAGTAAATGTTTGAAGATTCAAGAAAGAGTAATATCATTATACCCTAATTGTTAAATGATGTCACTCATTATCCTATGTTTCTGAATGTTGCCATTTGTCTAACCTGGATGTTTTAGTGTTTCTAGTGGGTTTATCTCATGTGGGAGAAGCCCTCTCCTTGATGTAAACTTCTCTAATTTCTTTAATGAAAAATTTAGATTCTCAAAAAAAGAAAGAAATTTTGGGCCAGTTCATCCCAACGAGAGACATTACCTGATCTTTGGCATCTATCACATAAAGCTACATATCTTTGGGCATCTTTAAAAATTAACGGTCAATAAAAACCTGACTTTAGGATCTTATGAGCTATTTTCCTCCGGTACATTATAGTGTTGTAAAATTTTCCAGCCAACAAACTAAGGTACACATCTCCTCACTATTTAGTCTGCAATTTTGAAACAGATATGGATCTTTCCAAAAGTAGTATCTCAAACTAGTGAAGAATAAGAATTTTTTTCTTTTGTTAATAGGACATACCTTCTGCAAGACCTTAGCTACAAGATAATTTGCAATATTTGTAAACTAATGGGTTTCAACCTCACTTACGTCCTCTAAAATATAAAGGCATTCCTTTAGAAAGATGTCTTTAATGCCTTTTTCATCCAGTTATTCCAAATTTGGATTTTTAAGGCGACATAAATGGTCTACTGCCAGGTTTCTCTAAATTTAATTCTTGCAATAGCAGAATCCATCTAATTAAATGAGGTTTGGCATCAGATTTATTAAATAAGTATTTTAATGTAGAATAGTCAATATAAAGAACAACTTTAGATAAAACTATATAAAATCTAAATTTATCAAATGCAAAATGACATCGAGCAACTCCTTTTTCTTCATAGTGTCATTCTCTTGAGCATTTGTCAAAGTCTTGATAACGTAGTAGATTAGTTAAAAGTGTTTGTCCTTTCGTTGTTTGAGTACTACACTTATTGCAAAATTGCTTACATGAAAAATTAGATCAAAGGGTAAATTACAATTTGATGCAACCATAAATAGGCCCTTAGTCAACTTTTCTTTTAGAATGTTAAAAGCATCTGAACATGTTATAGTAATTGTGAAAGGTATATCCTTCTCTAATAACTTAGTTAAAGGTTTAGCAATTTTAGAAAAGTCATTAATAAATCTTTTGTAAAAGCCCGCATGACTTAGGAAACTTCTTATAGCCTTAACCAGAAAAGGGGTGGTAGTTTCTTTATGAATTAAATTTTGGCCTTATTTACCTCAATCGACCTGTGAAAAATTTTGATGGCCTAGAACTATACCTTGTTATACTATAAAGTGAAAATTTTCCCAATTCAATACCAGATTCATCTTTTAACAACTTTCTAACACTTTTTTCCCCTATTTATAGAGGCATAAATCAAACAAATCACTAAAATAGAAAAATGATCTACAACTACCTCCATTATGTCCTCGACTAAATCGTCAAAGTTGACCATCATGCACCTTTGATATACAACAGGTGCATTACGTAATCGAAAAGATAACCTTCTGTAAGCGAACATACCATAAGGGCATGTGAATGTTGTTTTCTCTTGATCTTATAGAACAATGGGAATTTGAAGGTAGCCAGAAAGTGTATCCAAGAAATAGAAGTACATATGTCCCACTATTCGTTTCAACATCCAACATTTGATCTATGAAGGGTATATTCAACTTTCTGTAGTTGATACATAATCTCCATCTAATGACAATTCTCATAGGGTTCAACTCATTCTTCTCATTAGAGATTACTATCATTCCTCCTCTCACCCAAGGACTATCAAATATAGGGTAAATCACTCCAGCATATAGGAGTTTAATTATCTTTAATTTTACCACTTCTTTTATGTTTAGATTCAATTTTCTTTATGGATGAACCACATTTTTTAAATCCTCCTCTATTCAAATTTTATATGTGTAAAAAGAATGGTTGATCCCTTTAATGTCAAATATCTTCCATGCAATAGCCCTTTTATGTTCCTTAAGCACATTCAATAGCTTTTCCTTTTGATCCAACTCTAGACTCTAGAGTTGATGCAATAATTATTGGTAATTTTGAATTCTTCTTAAGTAACACATATTTTGGAGTGTTTTCAACTCTAGCTCTGGTGGTTCTTTAATAGAGGGTTTTAACCTTGCCTCTGTATCTCTATTTATTTCATCAAGCTCTTTCATTCTCATAAAAAGCTTATTAGCATCATGTTCGTCCTTGTTTTGAATGACTGACAATTCCTACACATCTTTAGACACCAAATTTTGCATAATGTCTAAAGTTATAAAATCATTAATATTAATAAAATAACAAGAATCATTACACTCAAGATCATGAATCATAACATCAAATATCTTAAAAAGTGAACTTTTCGTCTCCCACCTTAAGAACTAGTTTACCATTATTAACATAAAAAATGACTCTGGTTGTAGCTAAGAGGAGGTCTTGTAATCAAAGGTACTTCTATATCTTTGTCAATATTTATTATAACGAAGTCAACTGGGAAGATGAACCTATCAATCTTTACCAATTCATCCTTAATGATACCTCTATGATACTTAACAGATTTATTAGTCAATTGAATGCTCATCTTAGTAGGTTTGGGTTCCTCTAATCCAAACATTTTAAATAACTTATATGGCATTAAGTTAACGTTAGACCCTAAATCATCTAAAGCTTTTTCTACTAATAAATTACCAATAATCCAAGGGATAGTAAAACTCACAGGTCCTTAAGCTTCTCCAGTAACTTGTTCTTAGGATCGTTATTCCTCGTTTAGCTTGACTTTAGCTACTTCCTCCAACTTCTTGTTGTTTGATAGTAGCCCTTTTAAAAATTTTACGTACTTGGGTATCTGCATAAGAGCTTCAACAAGCGGTAGGTTAATATGAAGTTGTTTGAATAGCTTAAGGAATTTACTAAATTGCTTGTCCATACGATCCTTCTTTAACTTTGTTGGATATGGTATGGTGGTATGAAATTCTTTAACTTTTAGAGGATGCTCTAAATCTTTGTTCTTCTTTTGATTCTTTTTATGATTCTCTTTTTTATTTTGGGTTATTATTAGGATTCAATTCAGTGGTACTTTGTAGATCCACCATTTGCCTTTCAGCTAATATCATTGCCAATTGGTCAAGTTGAAACTCCAAGTTATGTATGATTTCTGTCGTCTTTGATGTTTCACCCTTGATTATTTAATGAACTCCATTAGCAAGTCGTCCATACCAAACTTCCTGGGTTGTAACACTTGTTATTGGAGTGTAGATGGAGGGTTGTTTCGTGCTTGTCCCTGATTTCCCTATGAAAAGTTAGGGTAGTTCCTTTAGCCAGGATTATAGGTGTTACTAAATGGGTTATTTTTTGGGGTCTTTGAGCATTCCTTAAATAGTCCACATATTTTATCTGAGTTGATTGATAATCGTTTGCTTAGTGCTCAAGCCCACGCACCTTGCACTGAATCACTCAACCTTGTGGAGTCATTATAAGACTATCTATCTTCTTACTCAGGGCCTTAACTTGGCTTGCCAAATATGCCACTGCGTTGACTTCATATACTCCTGCTTACTTATTAGTTTGTGCTCTAAATGAGCACTGTTCATAATTGTTCATATCCATATCCTCTATAAAGTCCTGGGTTGCCTTTGGTGTTTTTTGTTTAGTGTCTTTCCAACTATTGCATCGATAGAATGCCTATTGCTTTGACTCATTCAATTATAGAATGTCTAGATTTGCATCCATGGTGGTAGTCCATAGTGTAGGCATCATCTAAGCATCTCCTTGAATCTCTCCTATGTATCATACAAAGATTCACCTTCAGTTTGGGATTATGAGGAGATGTTTGTTGTTTTAGTAGGTGGAAAGTACTTTAACAAAAATTTCTCTTCTACTCGTTCCCATATAGTCAACAAAGAATGTGGCATGGAGTTTAAACACTGATTGACCTTCCCTCTTAGCGAGAATGGAAATAGACATAGTCTGATGGGGTCATCATAAGCTCCATTTGTTTTAAAAGTGAACATATTTCTCAATTGGTCAACCACATTGTGTGATTCTTTAGTATCTACTTGACCTACCAAATCCTCTATTTGATGATCTAGCTTATACTCATACAATTACATCCTTTGAAGATTCTAGTGCACTGTTCTTTAGATATTTGGATCTGTGTCTGTTAGGCTCTTAAATGTACTTAGGTCATAAATTGACCAATATTTTGATTATAAAAAAGAAATAACACAAATAAAATTAAACAAATAAAATAACTTAAAACAGAAACAAGAATAAAGCAAAATAAAATAAAATGACTAGAGTAATAAAATTAAAGGTATCTTAATATCACTGTCATGGAAACAACACCAAAAACTTGATTTTTCTAAAATTAAGGCCAATATTTGAATCTACTATAAGTGCATGACCTAGTTGTAGCTATCACATGTAAGTACGGGTCGATCTCACGAGACAATGATCACTAGTAATTACCTTTCTTTTATTATCTAACTTAGGGATTGGATTTTGGTTTTTAATTAAAATAATACTTAAATAATTAAAATAAAATAGGAAACAATAATGAACACAAATTGTAATATCCTACCTCCCAAAATTGTTAAGAGATTAAACTGTTAGATTGAGTCACATGAGCTATTTCATTTAAGAATTTACGAGGTGCATTTCATTCACATGCATAATATTCATATACACATATGAATCATGAATTAGAAAACATTGCAAGATGGTATATGCACTTAATTGACATATTCCAGGGTATGGAACAAAAATGAAAGTGATATAAATGTGCATTCCCAATGTTTTGTATTTTGGTTTACCAATAACATGAATTGATGGATTATAATTAGTGAATTGGGAATTTATTATTACAATTGATTAATTGATGAGGTAATATATGCATCTAGTCTAAGAAAAAATGTTAAAGAGCAAGACAAATTGATATATGAGAATTTAGGTTGATTAGGCCTATGAAATGGTGACATGTGGCATTGGGAATAGGTGACAAATGGCTCAGTTAAATAGATGACAAGTGACTTGAGTATAATTGCGACAAGTGGCTCTTTAAGTTTGTGACAAATGGCATATTAACGTTGTGAAATGTGGAGCAATAGAATGGTGACATGTGTAGCTTTACAAATGGTGAGATATAAAGCCTTATAATTGGTGACATATGTAGCCTTACAAGTAGTGACTTGTGTAGCCTTAAAATGAGTGACATGTGGAGACTAAAGTAAGTGACACATGGACCAATAGAATAGTAACATATGAATCGATAGAAGGATAACATATGTACCAATAGAATGGTGACACATGGATTAATGGAATGATGACACATGGATTGGTTTGACCTTCTTGAATTTTCTAGAGAAAATGGATGAAAAGGCAATACGAGTAAGAGTAAAGGTCTGCCATAAGATTAAAAGAGGGAGAAAAATGAAAATGAGAAGAGAAGGAGAGAAAAAGGGGAAGAGAAGAGGAGAAGGAAAGAAGTTATCAAAATAAGTTGAAATTCTGGTTTTAATTTCATCTTTCTCTTTCAATATGTCTTTCATATTCTTATAGCACGAATTTGAAGAAACTCAAAGAATGAAAGTTGTAGATATAGGTTTTAACTTGATATTTTTATGTATAATGGCTCAGGACCTGTGGATCAAAGAGCTCGTATTGAGAATTGTTAAAGTCAAGAGAGTGTACACTATCTTTTGAGATGAGTTAGGGAAACCATATCTCTCAAATGGGATTAGAGCATCCTAAGACATGCATGATGACTTACTTATATATGAATTTTGAACCTAGGTAATGCATAGTAGAATTGAATCTCAAATGGGTGTTAATATGCTTACGTATTTAAGAAACGACATTGTTTTCAAACTGATGTTTTTATTATGTATTTTGAGAAACAATATTGTTTTCAACAAACCTGTACATGAAGTGAAAAGTTTAATTTATGAAACTACATTTTGATCAACTTTGCACTTAGAGTGTAAAAGATAACTTTTATTGCATGAAATAATGTTTTCAAATTTATATATGCATAATCGAGTCATGTATGATGTGTGTATTTGTTCTCTTTATGATGTGTGTGTTTGTTCTCTTTAGGTTTAGAGCCATGGCACGATTTCATTTTATTGGTTGGACTAATAAATAAAGGCATGGTGCCTCACTTGATTTTTTCACTTAAATTTTTATATATGATTTTTGTGATTGGTAAGGAAGCATTGGCTAATTGTGTGCTGGGCACAACATATTAAGCGACCCCTATACCTTTGATGCTTGTACATAAAAATCGAGTCCTTATATCGACACGTTTCTACGGGACTTACGAGTGATTCCACACCTAGGGTCTGGACATTGACAAGGTCATGACCTAAGATCATGACGCTCTTTTC
Organism: Erythroxylum oxycarpum; assembly: GCA_025629785.1. NCBI lineage: Eukaryota > Viridiplantae > Streptophyta > Magnoliopsida > Malpighiales > Erythroxylaceae > Erythroxylum > Erythroxylum oxycarpum. The sequence goes on along the minus strand of JAOTAZ010005350.1, from coordinate 2,768 downwards.
GACTGTAGCCCAGACTCACCATGGATGAAAGTCGAGCCAACACCGAGAATCGGTGGGTGTACACATTAGTTTGGCCAATTAGTGGTGTCACACATGATTGTTTTGGCTTATTCTTGGATTTGTTTTCTGAAGAGATTTGATTTATACATGTGATGTTTTTCTACTTTTGTGTACTGGAACTAGAACCTATGTCCATTGGATGAGTGATTAATAGGCTAGGCCTATGTGGTTCCTAACTAGTATACGTTGAATCATAGGCTAGGCCTATGTGTTTCTATCAGATGTATTTTCACTTCATAGGGTATCTATGCCGTCTTGGTGTGTATTGAGTTCTATTTGCGATATATATTTTTCCTTCTCACTGAGTACATATTGTACTCACCCTCTTCGCTTTCCAACCATGCAGGTTAATTTAGTGAGCTTAAAGCTCTGAGTGTATCATGGGGTCTTTTGACATTTTCGAAGTATTATCACATGTATGTAGTCTCTGTTTGTACTTTTTTGTATAGTGGCTCATGAAATGTTTTTGCATTTTCAAAAGTGTTATTTCCATTTTCAAAAGTTTATGAGCCTTAAGAGTTGAGTCTGGGTGTCGAAAGGCTTTGGTCCAGAAGTAGTGTCTTGGATTATTAAGTTGATATCCTTAACGGTGGGATGATTTTGACCTTAGTGAGAGTACTTGTCGACATTCCTTGGGGTGTTTGGGATATAGGGTAAGCTAGGCTTAGTTCGATCTATTTTATTAAGCAATGTCTTTTTCTTTGATTTTGTAACAATAGCATTACCCCCATCTGTTTAATCAGTCAAGTAAGAATTTTGAGGATGAAATTTTTTAAAGGGGGAGAGTTATAATATCCTGCCCCCTAAAATTGTTAAGATAGTAAAATATTAGATCGAGTCACATGAGTTATTTCATTTAAGAATTTACTAGGTGCATTTAATTCACATGCATAATATTCATATACACATACGAATCATAAATTAGAAAATATTGTAAGATGGTATATGCACTCAATTGACATATTCCAGGGTATGGAACAAAAATGAATGTGATATAAATGTGCATTCCCAATGTTTTGCATTTTGATTTACCAATAACACGAATTGATGGATTATAATTAGTGAATTAACAATGTATTATTGCAATTGAGTAATTGATAAGGTGATATGTACATCTAGTCTAAGAAAAAATGTCAAAGAGCAAGACAAATTGATACATAGGAATTTAGGTTAATTAGGCTTATGAAATGGTGACATGTGGCATTGGGAATAAGTGACAAATGACTCAGTTAAATAGATGACAAGTGGATTAAGTATAATTGAGATAAGTGGCTCTTTAAGTTTGTGACAAATGGCACTTTAGACTTGTGGTATATGGAGCAATAGAATAGTGACATGTGTAGCTTTACAAATGGTGAGATATATAGCCTTATAATTGGTGACATGTGTAGCCTTATAATTGGTGACATGTATAGCCTTACAAGTAATGACATATGGAGGCTTAAAATGAGTGACATGTGGAGACTAAAGTAATTGACACATGGACCAATAGAATAGTAAAATATGGACCAATAGAAGGATAACATATGTACCAATATAATGGTGGCACATGGACTAATGGAATGATGACACATGGATTAGTTTGACCTTCTTGAATTTTCTACAAAAAATGGATGAAAAGGCAATACAAGTAAGAGTAAAGGTGTTCCATAAAGTTAGAAGAGGGAGAAAAATGAAAATGAGAAGAGAAGGAGAAAAAAGAGGGGAAGAGAAGAGGAGAAGGAAAGAAGTTATCAAAATAAGTTGAAACTCTGGTTTTAATGTTGGATCCTGTTTCAGGAATCCAACTCTCTTAACAAAATTCCATCAAACTTGAGCGTGGTTCCTAGCAATCTCTTCTTGCTCTGATGCCACCTATGTTGGGACCGAAAACCAACCACTTAACAAAACATAAAACGAAAAACAAAAGTGGCGGAAGTGATCACAAAACGGATCAAACGAATCACAAGCGAAAGTGGCCCAAACGACAAAACAAATGAACAGACGAAAATCAAAGCGAAAGTCAAAGTGAGCGAAATCCGACAAAAATCAAATTAGGTCAAAAAGCTTGCGGAAGTGGAAGGAATCATCAAGCGAAAAACAAAATGGAAACCAAGGAATCGAAAGATCGCAAGTCAAACTTAAGTCAAAGTCCGACATACTTTAGAAAAATTTAGCGTTAGAAAACTATATGACGATCCTGATCTAAACCAATCCAAATCGGTATAAATCTTTTTTTTCAACTTTATTCAAAGCAATTTAATGTCCCAATTGAAATCCATCAATTCCCCAACCTCAAATCATTTGATCTATCATATCTCATAACTCATCATTTAACAAAATTCTTATTTCTCTTTTGCCATAAAATCCCACACATGTCTAAATACCATTAATTCATACATAAAAAGCACTTCTATATTTCCAGCTCAATCAACACAATAATCGGACCTCCTGTCCGGAATCCCAGCACAATCAAAGACATTCATATCCCATAGCACTTCAATAATTCTCAATCATTAAAATCATCAGACCTCCTGTCCGGATTCCAAACGAAATTAATACATTCATATCATCATAATACTTCGATACTCAATACATTTACATCTCAATTCTATACATAAATCCATAATTCATTACATCATGAGATACATTCTTACAAAATCTTAATGGCATTCCAAGCCATATTTCAACATCAATATCAAAATCCGAATACAAAAGATACAAAAATA
>JAOTAZ010005278.1:0-19312 GCA_025629785.1 Erythroxylum oxycarpum | reverse complement strand
TGTACCCACTAAATATCATTTGCGAAATTAGAATTGTGGATTTAATAACTTCAAATATATAACTAAAGCATTACGACATGTGACAAATTATTCTGAATGTAACTCCAATTTGTGCTAATTTTGTTATAAATGTTATTTTTATAATAACATTATTTTACAAATATAAAAAAAAATGGTTAATATTAGTTACAAATGGCACATAGAGGGACGAATTATACGAATTCGTTTTTTACCTTATGTGTAAATTAATGAACAAATTGTTAATTCTAATGAATGACTATGACAAATTTATATATGATAATTATAAAGCAACCACAATAATAATTAAAGAGAGTAGGACAGTAGAAATAAAATTGATTTATAGTAATTCAACCTAATAATCTTTAATTTTCATATATTCCTTAAAACTTTACTTAAGAATTCACAGTCTTTTTCTTTTAATGGTTGATTAGCATTTCTCAATACAACTTCTTATTTTTCATAGTTAAAGAGGAATCCTTCTAATCGTCTTATACTACTATAGGTTAAGAGTAACTATTTACATGTCTTTTTCAAAGTTAAGAGAGTAGACATAATCTCTTTACTAATTAAGGGTAAGACTGTATATTACTGGACCTCTTTAGATCTCACTTATTATTAGAATTTTCCTAAGTTATTATTGTTGTATTCAAGGTCAAGAGGAACTTTACAAAGTGTACATAAAATAATATTGTAACAGATATACAAGTCTACTTCATCTATTGTTCACAACAATTAAACAAAAGTTCAATATGTGTTATGTGATGTATACATGCACTCTTTAATCTCTCAAGGATCTTAGTAACTCTCCAATATAATGGACATTCCTTGCACAACTATATTTGTTCTATTTATACACAAAACGACCTAAAATAGTCGTTAAAAATAAAAATTAATCATTAAAATGACTAATAACATCAACATTGATTGACTAATTTGTCACATTGATCATCTAATTTATTAACCAATGCATTAACAAACTCATAATATTGCCTTCAAAACCATATTAGTTGACCACTGTTGTTAGACCCCGAACTTTTCGTGAAAGATTAGAGATACTAAATGAAAAATTTTGGTGATTAATCACGAGTCAAGAACATATGAATGAACGTTCTTGAACCAAGAAATGATAGATATAAGTAAAGTAGGGAATAATAAAAGTGGATAGATTCATGATTTGTTAGGGTATTTTCAGTTGATAAGGGATTTTTTGAAATAGAAAGAATTAAGGTGAAAGTTATAAGAAAAATGAAAACAAAAATGAAGATGAATATGTATACTAAGGTGATGAAGAATATGTACATATGTGTATGTTTGTTATTAGTGCTCATGATTAATCATGGACTATGTTCTTCTTTCGGATGATAGTGATCTGAAATGAAGTTAAGAATGAAGAGTAGATAAAGAAGAAAAATGTGATTTTGGTATGAGTTGGGTTAAGGAAAGATTCTGAAAGAAAATTGTAGATGATCTGGAAAATATTCACTGAATATGCTTCAGTCTTTTAGCTATAACGTTTTCTATAGTTGTCCAAACGAGATGATTCTTGATTTAGATTAACTTAGAGACATATGGCTACATTTTGTATGAAGAAATCGAATTTCATTTCAGTCTCTAAGAGCCTCAAAAGTTGTCATGAAGTTAAGAAATTAGTGCAGTATGTGGAATGGAAAATTCATCTTTGGACTTTAGGGGCAAAATTAGGATTGTTATAAATATATTTTAGTAAAGTTGCCTTCTAGAAAGTTGTAGATCTAGAAATCTTCTTTAAAACGATCTAAGAATGACCTTAATCTGATATTTTTAGAGAAAGTTATGCCCTTTTGATTTCTTCAGTCTTAGTTTGGCCATCTTCGTCTTAGTTTTGTTCCTGCTGATGTCATCATCGTCTCAAAATGACATCATTCGTCTGCTTTTGTTTTTGACCCCTCAGACGACAAAATTAGCCTCTGAGGTCTCCATAAGAGTTTTATCTCTTGAAATCACCTTTCCAACAAGCTAAAGAACTCCTTAATCCGATATCTGTAGGGAGCATTAAGGCAATTTTCCCAACCTTGAATCGTCTGATGATGTCATCATCGTCCCAAAATGATGTCATCATCATCTGCTTTTGTTTTGACACCTCGAATGATAGCATTGGCTCTTAAGGTCTTCATAAGCATTGTATCTCTTGAAATTACCTTTCCAACATGCTTAAGAACTCCTTAATCCGATATCTGTAGAGTAAGTTATGACAATTTTTCCAACCTTGAATAGTCTGATGATGTCATCATCATCTCAAAATGACGTCATCATCGTCTGCTTTTGTTTTGACCTTTCAGATGATAGAATTGGCCTTTGGGGTCTTCATAAGAGTTTCCCCAAAACAGGTTCAGTATAATTGAGTTCATAAATATGGTTGCTTCTTTTGACCATAACTTCTTCTCTAGACCTCCGAATGCCTTGATTCTTGAACCATTGGATTTGTAAGACCTTTCTCTACATCTCCACCAAGAATCATAGCTGTCTGAAATGATTTGAGAAATATTAAGTGAAAAGAATGGGACGGGTACAGTGAATGTGCAGTATTATGAACTGGTTTATTCTACTGAATACACTTCAGTGTTTTGATGACATCTTGATCTATAGAACTCCAAATAAGATGATTTTTGATTTGTGGTAAACTAGAAACATGGAGATACGCATTTATGAAGAAATTAGGATCTAATTCAGTCTTTAAGATGTGTAAATTTCATATGGAAGTTGTATAGTATGCTGTTTTGGACAAGAGCAGTCCAAAAATATTTGAAGTATATCTTTTGAATCGCTGAACCAAATTGAATGGGTTCGGTGGCATAAGAAACTTAAGAAAATGGAGGATATTGTTCTAGAAGAAAGATGTGTCAGAATATTCAAGGATATATTTGGCAAGATACTTAAGTTTAAAAGATCATAAGCCTATAAGGAAGGATAAAATGGACTTTTTGGACTCATTAACGGCATAATTGGAAAAAGAAGTGTTGTCTTGCTTATAAATGGAGAAGAACCACGGGAATGAGAAGATTGGAGAGAAACAAAATGTGTTGATGAGAAAAGAGATAAGAGAGAGAAAACATGAAAAAGAATGAAAGAGAAAAAGAAGAGAATCAAGCTAGGGTTTCATTTGTGCTAACCCTCAGAAAGATTTTGAGGCCGTTCAAGAAGAGAAAAGGTAGAAGAAGACAAGATCTTTCTTTTAAGCTAAGGATCCCTTCATTTGGTGAAGAATAAAGGGATCAAAAGAAGCAAGAGGAAAAAGAAAAGAAGTCTTTTTGAGCAAGTCAAGTTTATAAGCAAGGAAATCAAGGTGGGTACATGCTTATGATAAAATCTATAAGCCACTACTGTTTTCTTTAAATCAAAGAAATTTTCTGATTTCATTTGCATCATAAGTGCTGCATTATTGTTTATGAATGATTTGTGAAATTTGCTATATATTTGTTACATGATTTGAATGATGATTTTTAAAAAGAAAAGATCATGAAAGTGATATCTTTGAAAAAGATGCATGTTTATGAAAGCATGTTTTCAAGAATGGTTTGCAAGATATACGTCAAGTATATGAAAAGCAAGTTTTCAAGAAAAGTGCCTTATGGGGCATCAAGCTTACAAGATTTTGAAATCTATGTGTTATGTGGGTTTGTGGTGGTCCCCTAAGTGAAGTCACGTGCACGTTGACCAAGTTAAAGGCTTCTCCCGCCTGCCCGTTAGTGGCATGGAACTTCTTCATGGAGTCCCATAAGTTCACGACTACGCAAGACCATTATGTGGAAATGCGTAGTATGTTCTGTTTTGGATCCACCCGAACCATTCTGATGTGCTTATGTACTCACGATATGTTTGATCAAATTTGATGCATTCATATTTTGCAAGTTCTGAATTTTGTCTGCACGACAAGAATTTTGAAAAGTAAGCATTCTTATGATTAAAGAAAGTTTTATAAGATAAGAAAAATGTTTTCAAGGTTCCTGCTTATTCTTTTGTTATAAACTGTTCCCACAAGCTGTCAAGCTTACCCCTCTCTATCCCATCCTCAGGTAATAGCTAGAAGATAAAGTGTTCAAGAGCTTATGGGAATTGCTTCATTTGTTATTTTTGTAGTTCTTGTAACTTTTGAAATTTGAGAGTTCGGATTATTTTGTATTACGCTTGAGAGGCCATTATAGATTTGTAAAACTCTTTTAAGGGTATGGAAATGTGAATGATGAATATTAGTTGTAAGTAATGTATTACAAAGTATGATGAACAAAAGATTTGAGAGTCTTATGATATTCCGCAGTTCAGTTTTATATATATGTTTACAGTGATTTAGAGCAAGAGTTGGATTCTGAAGTCAAGCAAAATCCAACATGAGTGATATTCAGGGCAAGAAAATGAATTGATGATAGTTATGGTAATTTGTTAAGAGTTGGATTTCGAAAACGGGACCCAACAAAGCATAAGCTGGAAAATGGTGAAAATACATGATTTGGTTCGACAATTGGTCATATGCAAGCTCCTGTATATAAAGAACTAATATTAGCCATTTGATGAATAGAATTCCTTAGAAATTCAAAGTATCCTCTCTAATTTTGAATGGTGATTAGTATGGGAGTTTTAGAGGTTTTCACTCGCTTGTTGAGCACTTACCACAATTGATCAAAATGAATAGGGAATACCTCATCATTTGGACTCCTAACTTGAATGGATTATTCACAAATGAATCCTATCATAGAGTGATCACTAGTAGTTCAATAGATGTTCTATGGTACAACCTTTTATGGAAACAAACTCTAAATCCTAAAGCCTTAATAGTCATTTAGCTAGTGATCCAAAACAGGCTTAGGACCAAGAGTAGATGGTTTGACACCAATGAAACTACTTGTGAATCATGCAAAGAAGTTGTTGAAGATATAAATCAACTCTTCTTTCAATGCAGTTATTCAAAAATAGTTTGGAGCAAAATTCTACATATGTTAGCAATGGATAATTACACATACGTATAGGAGCAATCTTTGAATTGGCTCATCAACCACACAAATCTTGGAAAGCAAAATGTCATATTAGTCAAAGCAGCATTCACTACCACCATTTACCCTTTTGGTATGAAAGAAACAACAAATTGTTCAAGATGATTGTAGAAGACAAGTACTAGCTGACCTTGAAGATACTCAACTAGATTAGAGCTGCTATGATTGCAAAAAATGCACAAAATTTTCTCTCACTTGACATGAAAAATAGATGGAATTTATAATTAATATGTTGTAATAATCTTGTAACTGAGCTGAAATGTTTTTATCTTTAGTTAACTTTTCCAATCACGCTGTAAACTAACAGATAGTCAGTTTCATAGAACCCGTTGTATTGTCAAATTAGCTTTTGCTAATATCAATACAATTTATTCATTTCCCAAAAGAAATTATGTAGATATTGTTAGAGAATAAACCCTTATGTGATTATAGTATGAATTTATGGTAGTAAACCTAATTTAAAAATCTGTTCAAAGAAAGTTGCAGAAAACTGATTAAGTTTCATAATAAGGTATTAACCTATGATTCATATTTTATTATGTTTTGTTATTTAATTAAATCACAGAACTTAAAGTAATTTTAACTTGAAAAATGAATTAAAAAATTGTTTTGTCACTACATTTGAGATCAAATCTCACTCTAATTTTTCAATAATAACTACGAACTATTACGTTAAAATTGACATTCATGTCATTGGCAAGTTTTCCAACTTGCTACCTGCAATTCGAACACACCGTGATAATTGTTTTTTGCTTTGGTTAAGATCTCCTTCCTTGACAGGTTACCCTCAGGAGGTCTCCTAACAGATTTTGGTACACATGGATAATAATTTTGGAATTTGGCAGGAAGCAGTCAATAATTTGTACTAAAGCTAACAAAAGGGCTCCTAAAAAAAAGAAATTTATTTTCTTTACGACATTGTTCTCTTTAACAGGAGGTATTGTTAATATATTATCGGCGGAGAGTTTGGCAGAATCAAAAATATTTTTAGATTATAAGTAAAATACCGATTATAATATATAATTTAATTGTTTTAATTTAATAATGTAATGATTATGAAAATTTTAAGAAAAATATTTAAATACAATATAAATATTATAATTTAATTTACGAAAGATATTTATCTCATAAACTAAGTTAATTAATTAGATGAATGTGTCAAATATTTTTTGAATTAATTGCATTGTAAATATATGACTAACTAACATAGAGAAAGTTAACAGCAAAATAGTGTATTTATTGCCACATAAAAGTTGGTAATTTAATAAAAATTACAGCACGTGGTTAATGACTGACATTAATACAACAAACATGATATGATCTTGCTAAACAAAGCAATGCATGATCTTATTAAAAGAAGTGAAACAATTTTAAGCTTTTGAAGAGAAATAGTTGAGGAATGTTGCTGCAGTTGCGACGGCGCCTCCTGTGATAGCATCCGTCACAATCCTGTCTTTGCTCTTATTACTGGCAGCTGATAACACAGCCCCGGTCAAGACACCACCAAGCATGGCATTCTTCTGTAAGTCATGCAAACGGAAGGAAATTTTAAGAATAATAATCTCTTATATCAAAATAATATTCCCTATCCCAAGACTAAAATAAAACAGACTTCAGTTTTTGGCGTGGACTTAAAATCATCGATGTATAAGAAACTCCGTGCTGATGAGGATTTCAAAATGCTCACTGTTTTTCAGAAATACATACATTCCAGAGGAATGATATTCCGGTTAAAGACACTAAAATGACTTCATGTCTAAATTATTAGTTCATTACTTAAGCTCGTCAAGATTAGTATATTCCAGGTCGAGAAAACATACCCAATCTCGAGTGCCTCGGATTCTTTCCATCCCATATTCCATTCCTACATATATTCCAGCCATTGTTCCTAAAACAGCAAGCAAGCAAGCAACTGACATCATCAGGTAAAAGGCAAAACATAATTAAGCTCAATTATTACAAGAGTTCTGACTTCTGACAGAGGTCTGCAATTAATTATATGATATACATACTTACCCCAGTAAGCTCCTTCTTTGCACATCTTTTTCAGCTGTCATAGCAATGTCCACGATCGGGGGAAAAAAAAAGATCAATGCTTTTCTAACCAAGGTTTCATTCTAACTAATCACCATACAATATAGAAACATAAGGATATTCATCGCTACAAGCTTCAGCTAGAAGATGCACTGCCTTTTAGATTTCAAATAAAAAAAACCATGATTATAAATTCAGAAACGAATTTAATAAATTCTTTTGTGGATGGCTCATAAGGAGATCGATGACCTCTTCAAGAAGTCCCTAACCAAAGATTTAACTTGAGAATTCCTTTTTCAGATGCATGCGAGGCTCTAAGATTGCCATCTGGCTATATTTCTGATCACAATGAAGATCAGAAGTGGTAAATTGAGGACCAACGAAAGGTTGATCTAAAGAGCCTGAGGTTAAAGGATTGCGATTTGCATATATAACTAAGAAAAATGACATCTAAATCTTATACAATGAACAGTAAATTATTAGAGCATCGTAATGGTTAACCTCAAAACCGAGCTAAGAATTCATGCAAAGTCATGGAATCCAAAGTTATGGATAAAAAAAGAATCCCTTAGAAATGAACACGTTCAATCACTCGTGTTGGTGTAAAGTCGTAGATATTCACCGTGCCCTCCAAGCTGTGAGTTGAAAGATTCCCTGTTAAAAACCAATATTGTATTAGTCCAGACTCCAGAATTTCGTTTTTTTAAGTGATATACGATGATTAAAGCATGATGAGTCCCATCCGCTTATCATATTTCAGTTAAATTGAAGAAAAAGAATTAAATGGAACGGAGAGAAATGACCTCGCTTGACCAAATGATACGAATCCTCTGCAAGTGCTCTACCAGCTGCCACCTAATTAAGTTTGATGATCACAAACATTTCTTAGAAGAAAACGTGAACAAGAACCCGAAATGTATAGATTAGAGGTGACAAGCTAGAAAGAAAGAATGCATACAGTTCCTATCTTCAAGAAGCCATCGATGGTGAGGTTTAAGAAAGGATTGCCCATGTCGATAGCAACGTCAAGTTTGGGGGATGTTAGAGAACCAGAGAACCTGCTATGTGGCATTTTGTTTTCTTTTTAATTATTATTATTGAATATTCTGCACGCCTTTACTCTCACTCTTCTAGTTTATCTGCTTTGGCTTTAGGTTCTTCTGGTTCGTATCTGAAATTTTTTTTGAAGCTTTTCGTTCTCTTATGTAAGAAAAGGTTGATATTTAGAAGAAATAGTGAAAGTTGAAAAATCAATCTCCAAAAGGTCGCCGACGGCAGAGGAAGCGGAGGTGATACATGTGAATGGCATCTATAAATTGATTTGGCGTGAGACTAAACTTACTTTTAGTTATGATCTTGTGCCGCGAAACAACAATCTTTTCCTCTCTTTGTTTGGAGGTTGTTGTTGTTCAATACTAACTTCAGGTACCCTTACTCGTTTGACTGATCAAATCAAAGTTAAGATAAGTAAACTTTTGTTAGTTACAGATATCAAAAGTCAAACTTCCCCTGCCACTCAGCTGCTTTAGGAGTTAAAGAAAATATAGAAATGTTAAAAAAAATGAAAAAAATAAGGTAACGGCATTAGATATCTTCTTTAGTGATAAAGCATATAAATAGTGAGATGTATTGCTGTGTTTCATTGAATTAATTGTCAATTACACAGTTCTTAATATTCATGTTTGTAGGGTACACGATAAACATGAATTGAGAATTACAACTGAAATGTTAAGGTCAATTAGGATAACTGATAGAAATTTAAATGATATGAAGAGTTGAGAATATATCACATAAGATATTTTATCAACTCCCCTGAAGCTCACAATCGAATGAGATCGTAAGGTTTTCTCGTAGATGAAGAATGTTGAAGAGGACAGAGCTTTAGTCATGACATGTGCGAGTTAATCATAAAATAAAATAAGCCGAATATGGAGAGCCTTACAAACAGCCAAATCATGAACGAAGTGAATATCTATTTTAATGTGATTGGTGCAAGCATGAGAAACCATATTTGAAAGATAGCTCAAGGATTATCACATTAAAGAGAAGGTGTAAGGTGAGACAATCTAAGTAATCAAACAGAGCTCAATCGAAGCCGAGTAATGTTTCTATATTCAGCTTCTATGCTAGATCTAGAAATTGTAGGTTATTTTTTGGCATTCTAAGAAATGAGATTAGGATCAAGAAAGATATAGCATCTAGATGGGAAGCAATAATCATCAATACAATCTACCCAATTAGCATCTAGGAAGCTTATAAGGATAGTGAGGTGGATTTGGTTAAGTGGATGCTATAAGAGGTTGCGGAGCAAAGATATCGCAAGATCCATTTGACTGAAGTCCAGTGAATGTCACCAAGATACTATAAGAATTGAAACACATTGTTGACAACAAAGTGAATGTCAGGGCAGGTAAGATACATGTATTGAAAAGCACCAACAGTGTTGCGAAATTCAATAGGATCAAGAAGTAGAATGCAATGATTGTTGGAAAATGGGAGGGTGTGAATGACAGGTGTGGATTTCAGTTTAGATTGATCTAGAGACATACAAAGAAGAAGATCCTTAGTGTATTGAGATTGAGTAAGGAGAAGACTATGGGAAGTAACTTTGACTTTGATTCAAACTAAATCTTTAATGAAAAAGGAAATGTTGACAGTGACAATTAGTGTAGTGACAAAGGAGGTTAAGAACTTGTGACTAAGATATCATCCATATAAACTAAAAGGAAGGTAGTGTGAGAGGACATTTTATGAATCAAAAGAGAAGTATCAAATTTAAAGGGAGTAAATTTGAGATTAAGAAGTTTTTGACTTAGGCAATGAAACCAAGCCCAAAGAGCCTACTTGAGATCATAATGAGCTTTATAAAGGTGAAAATTATGATGAGGATGATGTGAGTCTATAAAGCCAGGGGGTTTAGACATATAAACTAGCTTTTGGATCTATTCATGAAGAAAGAAATTATTAACATCAAGTTTGTGAATGTTTTGTGTTTTATGAGATGGCCAAGGTGAGAATTATACAAAGTGTCAGACTAAAGGTAGAAGTGTAACTAACGCTTAAGGTTTGATAATAACCTTTCGCAACAAGACACACTTTGGAAAGCTTGAGAAAACCATCATAATGTCCTTTTAGACAAAAGACCTATTTATAGTCGCTAATGTTGGTATGAAAAGAATGGGTAATTATAACAAATAGAGTCTCTTCTTAGCATGTTCCTTGATAGATGCATAATTGAATATACTTATACACCCATATTTGGTGTATTTTACTTAATATTTTACATTTTTATTGTAATTTTGGTACTTAATTCGCTACAAGTGCATTTATAGGTTATAATTGCTTTCATAGACCAAAAAGAGAAGAATTTGAATGAAAATGTAACATAAAATGAAGTTTTGAAGAAAATTAGAGAAACTCTATGCCCGCATAAGTCTCTCAGCCTTGAAAAGTTGCAAATTTTGGAGATTTTAGAATATATATAGTCTAGTACATACCTGTGTATCTCCCATAACCGTAAAATATACTATAAAAAGACGTGAGCAAAGGCCAATTGAGGAGACAAAAATTTAGGAGTCAATTCCAAACATAAAGAACATACAAAAGGGACGATATTGATCTAGGAATGGAGAGAACGCGCAGAATTCATCAAGAGATCTAGTAGATTACAATATCAAACTTTAAACTTACAAGAACATTCAATAGAAGAGAAATGGAGGTTTAGAATTATGAACAATTTGTTTTCTATTTGTTTTTCTTCCTATTTATCCTTGATTTTGTTTTGTTTTATGTGAAACTAAGCATATTTAGTTATACAAGCTTTATTTAATTCTTAAATTGATAGGTTTCTTCCAACTAGAAGTGAATTAGACTAGCTAAATCTTGGTTAAAAATGAAGATATTTTCTTCTAATAGTTCACCTATTCCTCTTTTGCAAAGAAGGTCTTAGAGTATAAACCCTGGTATGTGCAAAACATACTAGTTATACTCCAAACATGGCAACCTGGAGTTAACATTGATGATATTAAACAAACAAACATTCTGACTTGGACTTATATTTATGGAGTGTCCCTAAAGTATTGGACAAGTGGATTAAGTCGCATAGCCAGTTATATAAGCAATTATCTTTTCTTGGTTAAAGCTAAATATATAACAAAAAGAATAAATTTTGTTAGGATTTGTGTATTGGTTGAAGCCATAATAGATCTTCCTGAAGTGATTCCTATCTTAAGACTAAATGATAAGTATGAATTTATTAAGGATGTTATTAAAGTAAATTATTCCTAGATGGCTAACACTTTGAATCTAAAAAAGCTCTAGAAACCCACTAGTAAAGTATTCAAAACAAGAGAGTGCCAAGAATTGATGGGATATGAAAGAGATAAAGAACAAGAATAGTATAGATCTCCCAATTTTAATAGGTATATTGATATTGAGCTTTATATGAAAGTCAGTTCAGTCAATAACAACATAGAAACTCCCTCAGTGATTGATGCAAATAAGCCACCTGTTGAGATTGATCACCAACTTGAAATTCTTGCTAGGAAAACTTTTATCAATCAGGATAATGCAATCAGAGAAGAAGCAACAAGTTATCCACATTCCCTTAATCAAAAAAAGGAATTCAAACTAGCTACAAAAGAAAATCCAACAGAAAGAAGAAAGGTTCTTTATCTATTCAAGAAATATAACTATCATTGCATGGAATGTTAGGAGAATAAACTCCCCTCCTAAATAGTTAGAAATTAGAAACTTCATCATGGAGAATAAGCCTTGATAGGCATTTCGAATATAGGAAGGGATAATTGCAACCTTCTTAACTTTTTGCCAAAGCAATAGAGATTGGTCACCAATTACTTTAACCACTATAATAGAAGAATATTGGTGCTTTTTATGAGGAAAATATTACAATTTTCATCTCTTAATCACATATCAAATGATTAATATGAAGGTTAAATTAAAACTAAAAAAATTATTATTCATGCCTCTATAATATATGCTCACAATTATACTTATCAAAGACCCACTCTCCAATCTAAACTTATAGAGTTATCTATTGACATTAAAGCCCCATAGTTATTGCTTGGTGACTTTAAATCAGTTATACATTAGAATAAAGCAGATGGCAATAGCTTCATCAGATATTTCTGCAAGGATATGAGGAATCGTGTAAATGAAATCCAAGTTATAAACCTACCTTTTAGAGGTAACTTCTATATATGGAATAATAAACAGAAAGAAAGCTTGTTCCTAATAAAGAAACTGGATTAGAGCCTTGCCAATCTTGAATGGTATCACGCCTTTCCTCAATTCAAAGCTCTCTCCCTAATCCAAGTTTCTTTGATCACTACCTAATCATAATTCACGTGTCATTTATAAATGCTCCAACTAAAACTCCTTTCATATTTAATAATTTTCTATTTGATTTGGCTTTCTTTAATGATGCAAACTTAAAAGAGCTTAGCTTTATTATTTATGGGCTCTAAACTATTCACTTATACAAAGAAGCTTCATTGTATAAAGGAGAAACTCAAAACACTATATAGGCATAAATCTTCTAGGATCAATTGTCTCACAAAGAAATATAGCTTCTTTATAAACATTTGAAAACTCTTTAATATCTTTAAGTTCATTCAAAGCACTAGGGTTAGACAATTTCAATGTAAATTTTTCCTTAAGTGCTAATCACTAAAAAAGAATATATTTGTGGATGCAATTCTTGAAATTTTTCATGAAAAGGAGATTGAAAAAGGAGATAAATTGAACTTTCATCAACCTCATTCCCAAAGGAAAGGAGCAACACACAATGAAGAATTTTCTACTTATAACTTGTTACGATTACCTCTTGAATGTGATATCAAAGCTACTTGTAGACAAGTTAAAAGTGGTTCATATGGATCACTCATAAGGAGCATATATTCTAGGTGGGCAAATCAGGGATAATATCGTCTTAGTCCAAGAATTGTTTAAGCATTACACTAGGCGAAGAAGTAGAAGAAACTATAACCTTAAAGCAGACTTCCAAAATACCTATGATACTGTAGATTTGTCCTTCATCTTGAACACCCTCAAGGCCTATAAATTCCTTGTAATCTCATTAAATGGATTGAGTAGTGTCTCACAACTATAACTTTTAAAATTTTGGTAAACAGAGAACCTATAAGCACAATCAAAGTGTCTAAGGGACTTAGGCAAGGGGATCCTATATCCCCTTACCTATTCTTATAGTGATGAATGTCTTCAAGAAGCTCGTTAAACTAGTTATAGAAAGAAATAGTTGTTTTAAATACCATTTCAAGTAAAGGAAGCTTAAAATCTTAATCTTGAACTTTACAAATGATTTGTTTCTATTCTCTAATTCTGATGATAATTTTATATCTTCCCTCATCACTTCTTCAAACATATTCAATAATCTTTACAGTTTGGGTGCAAATAAATCCAAAAGTAGTATATCCCTACTTGGAAGTGCTATACCTCAGGTCACTTGGTTATCATCTCTCACAAGGTTCAAGCTTATTCAACTCCCCATGGAGTATTTTAGAATACTAATGTCTTTAACCAAACCATCATTCACGGACGTCAAACCTCTACTTGATAGAATTCATAATAGAATCAACAGTTAGTGATCTAAGTCATTATCTCTAGCTGGCAAAGCATAGTTGCTCAACTCAATTATGAGCTTATCAACGTATATTAGGCTTAACATTTAGTCTTCCCTTGATTCATAAGCAAGCCTATAGATAAAATGCTCAAGAGATTCTTGTTGTCTGCTTGCAAGGCAAATGATTCAAAGTCAAAAATCAAGTGGTCAAACATCTATCAACTAAAGTAGCAAAGGGGATTAAGTGTTCTTCCACTCAAGGTAACCAATATAGTGATGCTAAGTAGAAGAATTTAGAGGTTGTTTAAAGATAAACATTCTTTGTGGGTGAAACAGGAACATGTATATTATATTAAAAAAGCACAACTTTTAATTTGTCCTCAATCATGAAGTTCCTAGCCAATATTAAGAGATAGAATAAGAATGGAGTGCATCAGTGTAATTGGCAATATGAACAATTCCTATTTTTGGTTTAATAACTAGTCCTACTTTAGATTGGAAAACATTGATGTCACTCTAGGTGTTCTTTCAAAAAAATGCTTTAATATCCCAAGTCCTTGCTAATCGTGACATTATCATCAGTTCCCTCCTCACATTAAATATACCCACTTTCTTATCTAGATTTGTGCTTCCCCTTGATGCTAAGGATAAACTCATCTAGAAAGCAACTACCTCAGAAGTATTCACGAATGCCTCCTGTAGAAAGCTCCTCAGTGTTATCACTCTAAGAGTTGCATGGTACAAGCTAGTTTGCGGCAAAAACTCATTCCTCTAACACTTTACACTATAGGCAGTAGTTAAGGGCAATCTTTCTACAGTGAATAGGTTATCTAAATTATTTCAAATTGGTCCATTCTCTGTAAATTTTCTCAGTAAATACTCAACTATCTTTTATTTCAATGTGATTATACCAAAATGGCATGGATTGAAATGTTAAACCTATGCAATTTGGATAATGCACCCGGTAATTGGCGTGAAATAGTTGATTGGAGCTCGAAAATCACACAGTAGAAGAAGGGGGTGAATGGATTTATCATACGGTATTGTCGTCTATGGTTACTTATCCATAGGATGAGAGAAATAGAAGAATATTTTTCAGCCAAAATCAAAATAGTGAAGTGTCTATCAAAATGTTAATTGATTTGATAAGGTGTGATAGTTGATTTATCAGGATAAGCCAAAATGCAACTTGCGCATTAGCTCAAATTTGAACATTTAACTCCTAATGTGCTTTATTTTATGGTATAGAATTATGCAACTCTTGTAAATTATTTGTTAGCATATGTTACGATATAGGCTGTAGTTGGCAATCTAAGTCAATCTCCCTTGCTAATTTTGTATATTACTTCTTGCCCTTAGAAGCTTTTTATATTAAAAAATTAGTGGGAAAACATATTAGTCCTCCAAATTTGTCCACCTTACAATATTTTCCTTAGTCATTTATTCAATTAAAGTACGAATAGATATTCATCAAGCATACAAGTTTTAATCGGATAAAGATAATTTCATAACACACAATTTCTAAATCATCTATGGTTTAATACAGCAACTCAACAAATTTTCCATACAGCATCCATCCCTATCAGCAACTGCTAGGACTAAGTGAGTTTGATATAGTTAAGTTTAACAAACTCATTCTTGAAGGTTTGGTGGTCAGAACTATAGAACAACTGATATTCTGAAGGCATTCGTGTGATCTAGTCTCTAAAAAGTGTAATTGGCACTCCCTTGTCAGGCGTAATGCCGCATGGAACGGCAGACGTATTGTAAGGCTTTGTCCCGCTCCTAATTTATTAATTAATTAATATTTACCTTTTCAAAAAAATTGACTGCTAACAGCTTTGCAGTAAAATGCGGACTAATAGTTCTCTCTGTTGCACGCATTTAGGAACGAAAGATACTTCCTCCGATTCATAATAAAAGTCGTTTTAGAGGAATACACATTTATTAAAAAAATTAATGAAATATCTGATATACCCTTATTAATTATATGTTAAAGTGCTTTGAAAATATAATCTGTGTAATTAAGATGTGAGAAAAATTAAAGGGTAATTTTGGAAGTACAATTATAAATATGCATAAAAAGTCACAAACGACACTTATTTTGAATAATTAAAATTTCTTTAAAACGACACTTATTATGAATCAGAAGGAGTAACATTTTGTAAACATTAAATGCATTCAGAAGCATTAAATGCTTTATGAACCATTTTGTAATTAAAAACATTGGCATTTTTTAGTGGGAATTAGAGGGATAAGGAATAAGTTTTAAAATAATTAAGTAAATTTCATCATGGAAAATTAATTGGCAGATGTGGCAAGTATAAAAGGTGGAATGGAAGGCATTAGGGTTATTTCCGTAGAAAAGCATGATTTTCATTCTGCAGAACCATTTAATACTCTATTTAATTAAATCAAAACGAAATTTCAAAAGCATTAAATGTTTATGCTTTTTGCAGTCTGCAGAACTATTTAATACTCTATTTAATTAAACCAAAGCGTAATTCCAAAAGCATTAAATGTTCTTGCTTCAGAGAAGTTTTAACATTTTGTAAGCATTAAATGCATTAAATGCTTTATGAACCATTTTGTAATTAAAAACATTGGCATTTTTTATCATGAATTGGAGAGATAAGGATTGGGTTTTAAGTAATTAAGTAGATTTGTAGCTTAATTAGCACTTTCACACGTTCCATCTCAAGTTCGATTCTTCAAAAAAGCTTGCAGTTTGTGGACATAATACTGTCGACCGGGAATTTTACGATACGTTGGGACTTGGGGACCAGTTTTATGTTTGGCAAAAGAGAATTTGGATTCTGAAGCTGAGAATCAATTTGTAAGAACAGAGCACTTCCAAGGTTTTAATTAATGCATCCCAATTCAGTCGATAGAGATTAGAGCGAACTGATGATGCTATTCCTATCTGAACACTGACATTGACGTCTTGTCAGGGTTGATGATTTGATCATATTTCTTTCAAGTGACATTGGTCGAAGAACCTGTCACGAGCTACTTGACTACTGAGAGGTCCTCTATATAAACACCTTCTTCTTCAGTTTACAATCCATAATATCTTATTGGATCTTCTGATATTTTCTGCAAGCTAAAAAACCCATTTGATATCACCTTCTGATCTAGCTTAAAAGACATGGAACTTGAAAAGAGAACAGAAGTTGATGAACAGAAATGGGTATACGATTCCTCCATCGATCATAAAGCAAATATTCCTCTCAGATCTTCAACTGGGGTGTGGAAAGCTGCAAAATTTATCATCGGTAAGATGTGAAGAACATAGCTTTACATAAAGAACGCTTTTAACAGTAATCTGACATGCGCTTCCAACTTGTGTAATTGCGTGTTTATGAATTCTCCATTCAACATGGAGAATGCAGAATCAAAAAGTTCATATATTTTGATATTATCATCACTTGCTATCGTCAAACTTGAGGAACTTATGCCTGATGTAACCCTACTATTACTGTTCCTGTGATTAAAAAAAATTATCAGAAACCAATCTTGTTTGATGTATCTTGACCAAGTGTTCTTCATTTTCTGACAGCAATTGAGTTCAGTGAGAGGTTGAGTAACTATGGAATAGCCACAAGCCTGATTATTTATATCACGAAGGTTATTCAGCAAGATCTGAAGATTGCTGCTAGGAATGTTAACTACTGGTCTGGTGTCACCACATTGACACCACTCATCGGAGGCTTTGTAGCTGATGCTCACTTGGGCAGATTCTATACAGTTTTTGTTTCTACAATTGTCTATCTTCTGGTAATCAGAGCTTCTGGTTCCACTAACTTTTGATCTTTGCAGATGTAATGAAGTTCAGACTTTCTAACTCCATTGATTTTCATTTTGTCAAACAGGGATTGATCTTGTTAACACTTTCATGGTTTTTGCCAAGTCTAAAGCCTTGTAACGAGACTGTGTGTCATGAACCAAGGAAAGTTCATGAAGTGGTTTTCTACATTGCTATTTACTTGATCTCCATAGCAACTGGAGGCCACAAACCTGCACTAGAGAGCTTTGGAGCAGACCAATTCGACGATGATCATAGCGAAGAAAGAAGGAAAAAGATGTCATACTTCAACTGGTGGGGCTGTGGACTTTGTAGTGGAGTATTGCTTGGTGTGACCTTAATCGTTTATGTGCAAGACCATGTGAGTTGGGGTGTTGCAGACATCGTTCTTACTGCTGTAATGACCATGTCACTGGTAATCTTAATTCTCGGAAGGCCATTTTACAGATACAGGGTTCCTACAGGAAGCCCCTTAACTCCATTGTTGCAAGTTCTTGTAGCTGCTATCAGAAAAAGAAATCTGCAATGTCCTTCCAATTCTGCAGAACTGTATGAGGTGCCTAAGTCACAAATGAAACGAGGAAGACTTCTATGTCATACCAACAAGCTTGTGTAATCAAAATTCTACTGTCTAGTCCAACTTGATATACAGGATCAAATCAATCCTGTAATTTAATAACAATCCTTGATTCTGATTTGCAGGTTTCTTGACAAAGCAGCTATAATTGAATCCACAGAAGAAAATTCTGCAGAGAAGAAAAATCCATGGAGACTTCAAACCGTGACCAAAGTTGAGGAACTGAAGCTTATTCTTAATATGATACCAATCTGGATGGCTACATTGCCCTTTGGTATCTGCGTAGCACAAACCACCACATTCTTCATCAAACAAGCCACTACACTGGATCGACACATTGGCAATGGCTTCCAAATCCCATCGGCCTGGATCTACGGTCTCAGCCCAATCGGAATGTTCATCTCCCTCACCATCTACGAGAATATACTTGTTCCAGTATTAAGGAAGACGACAGGAAACGAGCGAGGTGTCAACATCTTGCAAAGAATCGGCATTGGGATGCTTTTCTCTCTAACAACAATGGTGGTTGCTGCAATGGTGGAGAGGAAAAGACTCGACCTTGTTGAGAGAAATCCACTGAAGGGTTCACACACAATGAGTGTGTTCTGGTTAGTTCCACAGTTCCTGATCATTGGCTTGGGAGATGGGTTCACATTGATAGGACTTCAGGAGTACTTCTACGACCAAGTTCCTGACTCCATGAGAAGTTTAGGAATTGCTTTCTATCTTAGTGTGGTTGGAGCTGCAAGCTTCATAAGCAGTCTTCTGATTACCTTAGTTGATCACCTGACCGGAAAAGCTGGCCGGAGCTGGTTTGGCAAGGACTTGAACAGCAGCCGATTAGACAAGTTTTACTGGCTTTTGGCAGGCATAACAACAGCTAATATGTTTCTTTATGTTCTCTTGGCTAAGAGATACTCGTACAAGAATGTTCAGACAAATATGGCTGCTGCTGATTGCCACCAAGGTGATCCTGTCGCATCGATGGCTTGAAGTGCATACTATACACTTCACTCTTTTCATAGAATATCATAGATAGATTAAAGTTTATCATGTTATAACAAATCTGAATTGCAATTGTAGTCTGGTCTAGATTTGAGAAAAAGACTAAGTCGTGTTTACCAAATGACTTATTGCGTTACTTGTTGGCTGATTCTATTAACTATTTTGACTAGCAAATTATATTAATTGTTTATTAAAGATGTTTGATAAAATTAATTATATGGTAAATTTAAGGAAGCAAATGTAAA
>JAOTAZ010002662.1:0-15000 GCA_025629785.1 Erythroxylum oxycarpum | reverse complement strand
ATACGAGAAATTGGTGGTAAACAGAAGCATAAGATAAGCTGATTTGAATGACGAAGACGATTAGTAGCACCACAAGCGTACGATCTCGCTTGCAGCGCCTCGCTCCACATCACCCGGATTTCAAAGTAGTCACTTTCAGATTCAGATGCAATTCACTTATTTTGGATCGAATTCACACTTTCCAGACAGGAAAGAGAAGTGGGCATCTTCCTGCTACTAGTGATTCACTATGCATTCTATCCATGGCTCGCGGCGATATGCTCTTGCCGTAATTGGAGAAAGCCAGGTCTGCCGGCGCTATTACCTTCTTCTTTCAAAACCCTTAGTCTTGCAAGAGACCATTCCCTCAAAGTCGATGCTTCTGATTCACTTCATCTGCACAAGACATTCGAGAGCTTTTCTTGCAGAACCTTGTCCTACGGGAATTGTAGATTCAAAAGTTGCTGATTCATGTGCCGCGCATTGATGCCTTTTTTGCACCAAGCCCTACCAGAGGGGGGACCTCTTTTCAAGCTCAGCTCCCTCTCCTTTAGGTAAAAGGGAACATAGAAATTGAATTTTAGTATTAAATAAGATTGGATTTTAACCCAGGTAATGGCAATTAAAGAAAGAGCATCGAATGTAATTTCTTCACCAAAGTAGCTTACAGCGGAGATGCTCTTTCGAATAAAAACCGAAATCAAACTTTTAGAAGAGAAGAGGAAGGTCTTTCCAATGGGTCGGATCAATGATTAGCTTTTTCTCTTTCTGCGACTATTGAAATTAGCATCAGCAGACGATATGCGGCATTTACTATTTTCATGCCATGACAGGAGACAGATCTCTCGCAACTAGTTCCCTTGCTGATTTGATTCAACTCCTGAATGCCATTCTATTGTTTGCAAACGAGTGAAAGGCGGAGGAGCTAGCCCGGTCTTATTGGTCAAGAAAGCGTCGAAAGAGTGACTCTTGCGCGGGGACAGACAGATATTGAATTAACGGAAAGGAACTGACATCTCATCTAATAAGGAATAGGTAACGAATCCGCTCTTACTGTTAGCTCTCCTGTGGTAGTAACGGAAGTCAGCTGGTCACAAGGAAATCGGATTCCAATCACAGTGAGTCAAGCCGCTTTCTTCGCTAAATTGAGGTTGTGCAACAAAAGAAAATCCAATTGGTAAGACTAGACTCTCAATCCCTTCTTTTACGGAAAGATGGGCCTTTTCTCGAAAACTCCTTCTTCCGACTTGGTATATAGGCAGGTGAAGCCCTTTCATTTCATGCTTCGAGGAATGGGTTATGTCAATGTTGTTGGCTTTCGTGAGTGAGGGTGAAGAGTGGCCAAGCTAAACAAGCAAGCCAGACAAGTTCAGTTTATAGAGTCAGAAGTTCGAAAGAGCTTGGGGGTTTCCCTGTGACTAACTCAGAACACTTCTACTGTTAGCCATTGAGCTAAGTCTCCAAAAAGAGGCACTTACATATTTCTATTTAGACGAAGCTATTGCAAAGCCGGCTGAACCACGAGCAATTCCACCCTAAGAAGAAGAAGCCGATAAAGAAGCTATTCCTGGTGATGGATCTTAATCCCAGGGGGAGCCAACGATTCGGGTATTACCTGTTTCAAAGGAAGGAATTGATTCCATCTCAAGCCCTCAACATTGAACGAATCGAAGGGCAGGAATTCGATCACCACCACGTGAAAATGATTATAGGCGAGGATCCGACCAAAAGACTTAGCTTCCATTGAAAGCTAGCAGAGCTGGTCCCGGTGAACAAGAAGCAGAAATTGTTTCGGTACTTTAACCTGAACCTAACCTATCTTAGTCTATGAAGGTGTGATGCCGACGAAGCGCAGTGGGGAACGAATGAGACTATTGGATCTGCCGAACCAGTCAATCCTATCCTGGGTCTGTTCTATCTGCTGAACCCGGTTCTGTGCCATTAAGAGAGGCAGAAATTGATTCTATCGACCGGTTGCCTTGAATCAAGCCTTTCAGGGGAAACCGCAGAATTTGAATAGTACCCGTATCTAACCTATTTCTTTGTCTATGAGTTACCGTTTACTAATTAACAGGAAGTCATCTCCCCGGTTCAGCAGCCGATGCTATTTCATCGAGTAAGCGCTGCGATGAAGGTGAGTACTTTCTTAAGCCATTCAAACGGTAGACGTCAAGAAAGCAGGTAGACTGCAAGATTGACAATCACATCAGTCAAGGCGAGGAGACTGAGGAAGCTATTTCAATTAGAGAACCGGGAAGTTCGAACTTGTTTACTTCGAGAACCTGGAAAGGAAAAGTACCTCAAGGTTTCTGTCCCTCCTTCTTTAGCTTTAGGGTCGGCGAATGAGCGGTCTTCTTCCTTGCTTCGCTCAATGGCTACGCTTCGAGAACTAAGGAAGATGGAGGAAGTGGAGAAACAACTGGAAGAGGAACTAGCAATTGTACTGGAACAGGAGGAACTAATGTGGTTTCAGAGAGCAAGATATGGCTACTTACTGGTGATAACCTCTGACTTCCACTCTAAGGCGACTATCAGAAGAAAGAAGAAGATGATCGAGGAAAGAATTCATCGGGAACTCGAGTTACAGATCAGACTTTGATGAGAGGCACGTAACCATTTTGTCACCTTATTCACATATGATCAACAGGTCAGCAATGAGAAAGAATGAATCAGGGGCTTATCTGAATTGGAGTGTGCCAAGCTGACTCAAGAGTTAACAGCTGAGGAAACTAGGTATGTTTGGGATTGGATCGTATAAAGCGCCAGGCCCCGATGGTTTGCACGCCATATTTTCTCAATCACAATGGGATATAGTGGGAGTTTTTAGATGGGCCAAAGATTGAGGGTACAAGGTCGGTGAAAGAAGCAAATACAACTCTGCTATGCCTACTGCCAAAGGCCATAGACTCAACCAATTTCGACCAATTGGCTTGAGCAATGTAACCTACAAGCTGGTAACGAAGAGAATAGTTTCCAGATTGAAAGAGGCCTCGGCTTGTTGCCCAAACACAAACAAGTTTCATCAAAGGTCGTAACATCTCAGAGAACATTCTCATTGCCCAAGAGCTAGTCCACTCAATGCATATTAAGAAGGGGAGTCAAGGCTATATTCTATTAAAGTAGACCTCGAGAAGGCTTATGATAGACTGAGCTGGGCCTTGATAAAGGATACATTACAGGACGTTGGCTTCCCACATCAATTGACTCGGCTAGTGATGGATTGTATTACCTCGGCAAGCATGCAGGTCATGTGGAATGGACACTGAACCATTTCAACCACAACGTGGGATAAGGCAGGGCCCTATCTCCATACATATTTGTGCTGTGCATTGAGCGCTTATCTCAGAAGATGAAAGAGCTGGTAAACATGGACACTTGGAAACCTATTAGGAAGAAAACGGGTGAAGATATCTCACCTTATGTTTGCAGATGAGATGGTACTTATTGCAGAGGGGATTTCTCCTTTCAGCAAGTCATCAAGCAATTTGGATCAGGCCAGAGAGTGACAAGGCCTATTATTTAATAGCCCTATCTTATAGGTACAAGATTTAAATCAATAGAGAACTGTATGAATCAATATTATTAATATTAATTACAATTCTTTCCCCATACCTCCCAAGGAAAATCGATCAAAAATTGACGGGTTAGTGTGAGCTTATCCATGCGGTTATGCACTCTTGGAATAGGAATCCTTTTTCTGACCTGGCTTTCGGGCTTCCTTCCGCTGGTATAGATTCGTAGCTAGTTCCTGCTCTTGCTGTAGAACTCAATTCTATTGCATTTCCTACTAATCAATCGGTGCCTGGGCCTTCAATCACTGTCTTATTCGCCCATGTAAGCCTCAAATCAATCACTTGATTGGGCTCATTCACTTGTATTTGATTCCGAGGACGAATCTCTAGTTTGATTTCCTGCTTTCGAAGTAGATGAGTTTGTTTGTAGTATTATGGTCATAGATTGCTGCCGATGAGTGGTTAGCCGCATAGGCTTAAGAAAGAGTTTAGAAGCTGTAGAAGCGAAAATAACTCTCAGTAAGCGCAGGGTACGCCCCGTAAGCCAAATAAGACTCTCAAGTTCCAGTTCCGGTCACAAGAGAGTCAGCCAAACGAACAGAACGATAGGAAGCTCTTTCTATTGCTTCCGGGGTCAAGTCCAGTAAAGAATCTCCTTCCCCAACGCCTAAGGTATAATCTCAAGTACCGGGTCTTGTCTATAATCGAAGGGTGAAACAGAAATCCCATTTCCCATAGCCTAAGAGTGAAACTCAAATACCACAGTGAAGGGAAGGAATGCCATAGAGTTGTTTGCCGGTCCTCTTTCTGTTGCTTACGAACCAATTCGTGTAGAACGAGATGGCCGAAGCCAGGAAGGCTACCACATATAATATAACCGGGGATGCTTCCGAAGTCGATGAGTGAGTAGCTTCTGTTGCTGTTTAGTATGCTTCTGTTCTTTCTTAAGGCGCCTAAGGGTGAATTATAAGTAATCCCCAGTTAAGTATGAGGAAAGGTCACCAAATAATAGTCTCTCTGGTCAAGCCAAGCAAGAGAGGTTCGAAAGACGCTCGACTAGAAGGAGAGGTGGGAATCAAAAGTCCGAACGAGAAGCCCTTCTTCCGGTTCCTGCTTTCTTAATTGCGTATGAGAAGTAATAGAATTGAATATGGATTTCTATTTCTTCTATGAATTGGACCTTTCTTTCCAATGAGATTATAGAAATTGTTAATTCTTCTATGTATCTTATAAGATCAGTTCATATCGATTTCGATTTGAAGTTCATATTGATAAGGTATCCAGGTGTATCTTTTCTTTCCACGCCGTGAATTGCGAGCGCGAACGCGGGAGACCCACGGGGCCTTACTAGGCCTGGCAATCTGATCGTCAGTAGGCGCTCTTGGTTCACTAGTTGGGAAGAAGAGGTCATTGTCTGATTCTCACATTTCATTTATCGCAATCAGCCGAGAGAACCGTTTGGCAATGTCTCGGCTATTAGTGATTTACTTAAATGGGATAATCCCAGCAAGGGAGATAAGGTCCGGGGAATCTATATTTACAAATGAAAGTGATAGGTTTTCACCATATATGAAACGAAAGTAGAAAAACTAGAATAGTTGTTTATTACCGGTTAGATAGGAAAGTGAAAGGAGTTCCAGGGTTTAAGTCAACAAATCACAAGGAAAGGGTAGCAGTTTTCTCTTTATGAAAAAGCAAAGGCGCCTATTGTCGAAGGGAAGACCATAGCCCATAGGAGTGAAACTCCAAATACCCAGTTTTAGTCCGGACAGATTTCTTCTTAAAAGTATGTCCTATCGATAGGAAGAGTTGGTTTATTGTTAGTATGTTCCTGGAGCTTATTTGATTGATCGGGGTTCTTCAGCAAATAAAAATACTAGTCTTAAGGGCAAAAGGGAACCTATAGTTCTTCCCTTTGGGTGCTCCCTTCTCGAGACTCTGTGGCAAACGAATCTACTACTAAAGCTGCCTCTTTTGCTGACTTCAAAAGCCTACGCATATGCCTTATTGGCAAGAAACCCCTAGTTCGTAAGCAACAAGAACAACAGCAACAGGAATAGAATCAGTTGGCTAATTCACAGATTTAATGGTTTGCGATCCTTGAACCCTGTAGTATTTGATTAACGACTTGTGACCATCCCTCATACGCCTAGTGGTGTTAGCTACAGGTTTGTACTCTTTCAATTCATTAGCGGAAGGATCGGAAAACGAGTCTATATACTGACCTTCTTCCCTCTGACGCGTGGTGTTGAGCTACAGCAACAGGTGCCACAAAGCTCCCATGAAAAGAAAGGACAGAAACAACAGGAGATGCATATCGATCGGACTCCCTGCCTGAAACTCCTTTTATTCGAACCTTCCCCTCACTTCAGTATCTTGTTACTTGCCTTGATCCATTAACCCTGATATTCTACTATTCTATGCTTGTAGCCGGAAAGAGAGATTAATAGACCCACTGGTCGAGCGAAAGAAACAATTGCCTTCTCTCTGGTGCATAAACTATTGAAACAGGACTGAGCGAACTAGAGAATAGGATGTCCGTGCATCCCAATTTCAATTATCAATTTCTCGCGTAAACCCCGGATTATTGGCATGATTTTACTGATTTCTATGATTTTAGGGGGTATAGCAACTTACATCAACAGTCTTTCTGTTGAACTTGCCACAGGTCTTTAGTATATTAGGCGTAGTTATATATTTGCCCGGTACTAGAGATTAGACTTATGCCACAGTTGAACCCGGAACTTCAACTATAGATTCTTTCCTTACACTGTTGATATACGACTTAGTGACCTCATACGCCAGGTCTTAATACTGAACTTCTTCGGCATACTTCCTTTCTGCATTCCTTTCACCAACCAGTCATCCTTGGGCCGGAAGACCCCAGGGCTATCAATGAGATTAAACACAAGGTTTGATCCCCGGGACCCTAGGCTTAGGCCTTCCCTTCAATTAACTACTTGGATCCCTTTCCCTCATAGGCGGAAGAAAGAGGATCGAAGCCATTTCCATCAGCATCTGGATATGATGAGTTTACATCGGGTAACCACTCTATGGCAATAGACTCGTACCCTATCTAAAGGAATTGGTTCGTAAAGGCCATCAAATAAGGAACTTGATCGGAGAATAGAAAGAGTTCGTTTTCACCCTTCTCCGTGAGTGATTTCAAGCCAAACTTGTAATACCTTCTAAGGAAGGAGTTTCTTTTAAGAAGTCAGCAAGACAGGCAGCCGCAGGCGATGAGTGAGGGGATGCTGTTGTAGACAGACCGGTGGCATAAGTCAAAACAACTAGACCTGTTGCTAACGAAGCAATTCTGCTCGCTGAAGATCGCTCGGAAGCTGCTCTTCCCGCTATGGCTATAGGGAGCCCCTAATAAACTCAATCTGGACGTCACGACGTCCTTACTTAATAGAAAGAAGGGAACCCTCGAGACATACTTATTCGCCATAACCTCTTCCATTAACTACTAATCCCCCTGCGGAAGACAAAGAATTCCTTTGATTTGATCAAAACGACTTTTAGCAACAGATCGGCTGGCCTTATGTATGTAACGTAATTCTTCCCTGGGCCCTTGTCGAGATTAACTACGAGTCGCTGGACAGCCTCTTAATAGAGAATTCTCGTTTAATGAACGATTTTCTGCCATCTTAGACCATGGAACAATTGAGTTCGTCTAGTCAAATTCATCTCTTTCGTCATAAAGTCAGAGCTTTAAACTCTGATTTTTATAATAGTGCTAGTAATGAATGGCTACTTCTTTGGGAGAACTTTCCCCAATTCTGGCTTGAATAGCATCTTCCCTTGTTCGATTAAACGAAGGTGCTGTCCCAGATATTCTAATTGAACACCCAGATATTCGAATTTCTTATTCGTCCTCTCTTGCCCAGGCATCTATTCAGCGGGCATTTAATGCCCAAAACTGGGAGAAATCCTACCTTCGTCGAAAGTCTTTCTTCGATGGAAGACGTCGACTTGGCTTGCTTCCTTTGATTAAGGACTCGTCCCTGTTGAAAGGGATATCTTTCGAGCTCGTGCTGCTCGGTATGCCTCATGGGAGGAAGAGTTCGATCAAAGAATCGGTATAATTAGCGGGGAAATCCGTCCTTCCTCGATTAACTTAACAGTTCCTTCGGATTAGTAGACCCAGAATAACAACGTCAGACTTTGGAGCCGGCTAACTTATCAAATGACCTAGAGTCGGTTCTCTGCCCTTAGGCTGACCTAGAGTTTCGGAAGTTATTAAAGTTTGGCTTGTCCCCTTCGAAGACATGACTTTCACCCTTACCCAAGAGATTCTCGTTTCCCCCCACTTATAGGACGTAGCCATTTATGTTTCAGATTCCGGTGCGTACCTATACCTAGAAGCAAAGACAGTATCCCAAAACGAATCAAAAGTCGGTTAGACACCCCTTGCTTTCTTGGAGTTCGTGTTCGAAGGAACAGCATCCCCTCAATCATCGATTGAGGCAGCTTCCCTGGATGACTTCTCCGCCCTACCCTCTCGCCCATCAAATAAAGCAGCAACTGACGCTACAAACTCATCAACTGCTATTGAAACCCTTGATTCTGTCTTTGCTTTGGCATAGATTGATTGAGATGTTCTTCCTGCAAACTTTCTTCTTTTAGTTGTATAGTTTGTTCCTGTAGATTTAGTAGATTGAGTGGAACTCCTAGTAGAAATCCTAGTGGAGTTCGTTGGAACTCCCTCCTATGCTGGTCTTTACTTCCCTGGTGGATTTCTCGTTGTAACCCCTTCTCGAGTTCTAGTCGATTTAGTTCGGTCTGGTCATGGCATTTGTGGGATATCTTGTCTTGGTGCTGGGCAGTTTGGGAATTTCCCACGTATTTTGTTTATTGCTCTGTTTTCCAAGCAGGGATTGTTTTCCCTGTTGTTCTTCCTGTAACCTTTCTCTTTCCTGTACTAGTTCTTTGATCTGCTGTTTGAGTATCTTACTACTCTCCGTAGTGAAATTCGTCATTTATTTCTCATCCCCTATCGGAACGCCAATTCGTACTCTTTCCAGTCATTGGCGGAAGGACACCGAGATTCTCTTTCCCCTTGTGAGATGATGCCTTCGAGCCTTGCCTTCTCTGGACTAGGGGCCGTTCACCGACCGGCATTAAGGGAGTTGGGCGATTCCTTTATTCGAGGGGAGAGGCATATCGTTCAGCAACGTTCGACTTGCCTGTGTTAAGCATATAGCTAGCAAATCGTTAAAAGACGAGAAAGAGCTATTTTTATAGATAAATCCCGGGTTTACATAACTGGATTTCATCACATTCAAAAAAACGTTTATATACGATAGAAATTTATCAAAACGACTTGATAGAGTACTGATGCGAAAAAGGCCGGGTTTTGATCACTTTTTTCTTATCAATTCTTGGTTATATATAACAGTCTTTCATGTTCCAATATTTCTCATACTAGGGGTTGATCTTCTTTGCTCACCTTCAGAAGAGCAGGAGCTCTTACAGATCGCTCGGTTCGTAGTCGATCCCACATTCAGGGCAACATCTCGTTCGGGGTGAACTCCTTCACTTGTGACTTGATGAACCCAGCGCAGCGATACTAGTTCCAAATACCATTATATAAGCAAGGGAATATCGCTAGGAAAGTCAGACTAGGCGACCTCAGGCGCCACTGGAACTTAAGATGACTTAATTCGTGAAATTCATTATTTTACCGTAAAGGAGTCTTTTCCACACCCATCGACATACTACTCTAAATTCTTTCCTTCTGCGTAAGCAAGAGGAGCGACTAACCCGTTTCCTTCTTACTCTCCTGCTTTGGCTGGTACTGAAGTAGCTACAATTCATTCTTTCAATCAACGAATGCCTTCTCCCTTCTTTTGCTGCCCAGCGTAGCGCTGTCTTTCCCGCGAAATCGAAGATTGTTATAAACCCATTGCTTAGATACTTCCTATCGTTCGTAATACCCCCCGGTCCTCTCTTTACTTTAAAGGCTTGTACCCAGCGCAGCACTTTATCATGAACAGGAAGAGGTGCGAACTCAACATACTTTACTTCAGGACCCATAGTTTTCCCTCACTTTGAACCCCCCGAGGGGCATTGTTTAAAGCTTCCAGGGATTTGATACTTACGTCACGGGTCTTCCCTTCTTATTCAGCTTACTTTACCATAGCAAAACCAATTAAATAAAGCATCGAGGTTACTTGACCAGTATCTTGTTACTTAGTGCTTGAACTTGAGATTTGACTTGAACCATTATATATTTATAGGGAGTTAGATCCTGTTGGAACTAGAAGTCTTGAAAGGAAATTCTTTCTTTTCTAGGCGCTTTGGTCTCGTATTTCTTTCCCCTCCACCCATCTCCTATGGTTCGGAAGTCCTAACTCCTAGCATCAGGGAATAACATCGGACTGGAGATACTAGTTTCACACTTATCTTTGAGACTTGGTACCCTTTCCCACTGATTGAAACCTTGAGTTCCTTACGCTGAACTACAATAGTTGTGGTTAACATAATAGTTCCCACTGTTGAACTATAGATTCATTCCTTACGAACCTTCGATTAAGGACGTCGAATCCCTTCTTCGTCTACTTGATTGGCACCCTTCCATTCATTCTTTGAATCAACCCTAGTTCGGAACCAATTCGTAGTCTTTAAATGAATGATTTCCAGGATCGGCAAACGGATCTTAATAGTTCACTTATTCGGCTGGCATTGCCATATCTCATACCATGAGCAGGAACTCAAGCTACAGGATCGGCTACAAGAACAGGAGAAGCAAACTCATCGACAACTCAAACAACAGGTTAGCTTCCTATCGTTTCACTTGTGACTTGAAGCGGGTTTTCTTATAACGACTAGGCGAGTGGGCGGGACGGGAAGGAACATAGACTAGGGAATCTCGTTCGGAATACCTGGCAAGGCTTACTCCCCCAAGCAGTGATCGAGTACACACACGTAGTGACAGTGATTGAGCGCGCACCCCAAGCTTAGGACCCATGGAAGGTTGATCGAGCACCGACAAGAGGAATGATTTTGGTCTCGCATCGCTTCTTACTTGACTTGATCCCAGCGTAGCTCCGCATAAACTAGAAATTGATTGTTGGTTTAGCGTTGATTCAAGTACAGTTGAATCAACATTGTAACTATTTGTATAGAAGAGAACAAAGCTACTTAGCTAGCCTATATCTTCGCGATTTACAGGAAACGGCCTTACAAGAAGTTATTTTAAAGCAGAGGGTTAAGCGTTTATTGAATAATTCAGAAAACCGGTCTAGTAGGGGTGTTTCATTAACTATCGAGACCCTCAATTTGCCGGATATTATGTTTCGTAATTATGACGAAAGTCTAAAAAGGTTCGTTTTTTGGCAAACCCCTGAGTCTTTAGCTCAAGTGAAGTGAGAGAAAATGGTGCTTCTATTGCAGATAGAAGTGAAAGTCAAGGTAGACCTGAAAGTGAAAGGATACAAGAAGTCGTCTTCGACTGGATGATTCCTCTGTCCGATTCGACTTTTGTGATTCCTGCCAACAAATTTAACGGAACTAGAACCCAGCAGGTAAGAAGGCCGATTAATATTAATTTGGCTTTCAGACCTTGTAGTATTGTTGGAGCTCAAACGAAAAATGAAACTCGTCATAAACAAACAGGGCAAGAGCTTTTCTATGAAGCTCTAAAAGGTCGTATTAATACACCCGATATCATGTCACCTTACCAATGCGAGCTTCGCTATGGTGTGATCTGTCGTCAAGCTCGCTGGATCCGTATCCGGGTCCCGGCCAAGGTGGCTCTTCTGACTTCGGATGTCTCCTGCATGGCTAAATATTTGATGAACAAGGCCCTTCTAGGGTTACCTGGTTATTTTGGTCCTCGCCTTGAGCAAGGGATAGCGCCATGGAGACAGAGACTGTTAATCAAAGAAAAGTCTGCGGTGGAGGTAAAAGCACAAGAAAGGCAGACGTACTTCACCAATGCAAGAAAGTACATAGCTAGACGGGAGTTTATTGCCTGTCTGGGTCCCCCGATGCCTTTTTCTTGTCCATCTCCATCTGGAGGTGACGGGATCTGGTTGACCATCATTTTGCTGATTGGAAGTCTTGGTATATTCTTGATTACTAAGGGAATTTGGCGATGGCTTTCGGTAATTTGCCGTGGCTTTCGAACGAACTCAAATAGATCAAATCTTAATGAATAAATTATTCATCAAGATTGGTTTGGGGAACCCCCAAACCAATCTAAGTGTATTATCTAGATAGAATAGATAGAAAGATTCCCTATGCCAACTATTAACCAACTTTTTAGAAAGCCAAGAAAGCCAATCAAAAATGTCACGAAATCCCCCGCTCTTGGGGGATGCCCGCAACGACGAGGAAGATGTGCTAGGGTGTATGTGTGACTCGTTCAGATTATAGCTAGAAGAAAAAAAGAAAAGATCTTTCCATTACTTAGGATAAAATCAAAGAACTCTAGACATTCTCTCAAACTAAAAGAATATCTCATATCCATTTCCTTTTCATTGTATGGTTTCGATTCGTCTAATCAGCTCGATCTAAGATCAGACTGAAGCAATTTCCCATTGGCAGAAGATCTTATCCATTAAGCGGGAGAAGCTCGATTTGAAAAGCAAAAAGAAGCTGCTCACATTCTTGGAAAAACGGACTAAGAGGGTCAGCGAACTCACTAATCTTCCAAATGAGATACCGTTACTGTATAGGTTGATCTCGTTGTGAAAGACCTCTTATTGGATAATTCATGGGTAGGGCCAAGGAAGTAGAACTGTACAAGTTAGGAATAAGATGGACTATGAAGTAAAGAGCTCCGGTGTATAGAAAGGTCCTCACCGTTTAAGAAATAACCATAGAAACGAAGGAAGCCACTCTTTTTTTAGATTGATCAATCTCTACTTACTACTTTTTTGCTTATCTAGTATCAATCTAATCTCTCTTTCTTTTCAAGGTCAAATGCCTAGAAAATAAAAAAAAGAAAAGATTGTGGTCGGGAAAGTTCTAGTAGCAAAAGCCATTGGAATCTTTCTTTTATACATTGGAAAAAGCCAATGAGATCTTTAAATAGGACAATGGCAAGAAAAGAAGAACTCAAATAAAGAAAATGAAGAAGTTATTCATCAAAGTTTCATTTATTCAATGAGCAGAGTTAGCCGAGGAAATATAGCTCGGAGACGTAGAACAAAAATGCGTTCAGTTGCATCAAACTTTCGAAGGGCTAGACTTAGTCGATCTATGGCTCAACAGAAAAAAAGATCTTTGTTTTCGGCTCATCGGGATCGAAATATGCAAAAGAGAGATTTTCGACGTTTGTGGATCACTCGAATAAATGCAGTCATTCGCGAAAAGTATTTATACTATAACTATAGTAAATATATACACGAGCTGTACAATAACCAGTTGATTCTTAATCGTAAAATACTTGCACAAATAACTATATTAAATAGGAATTGTTTTTTTAAACTTTTCAATAAGATCATTAAAACTTGGAAGAATTGCCCTCAAATGATTTAAACAAGATTGCCCGGAGAATGAACTCCGGGAAAATAGAAGGGAGATGAGTCTCAGAAAAGAAACTAAACGCTAAAGTAGTAAAAAGTAGTAAAAAAAAATGATGGAACCCAACAAAAAAACTTTATTCTTAGACAATCCTTTTTCTGACAAGACGAGAATCAGGATTTGATTCTCGAATTTTTAAATAAGACATCAATCTGTCTTTGAGTTCAAATTTTTTATTCAATTCAGTCGAAAATATTTTTTTGTTCTATAACCAGGAGTTCTAGGTATAGGGACCGAACAGGCTTTTTTAATCTTTTTTTAGGCTTTTTTTAATGTTGTTTTAGGTTTTTTGAATCTTTTTTTATACTTGTTGAATCTTTTTTTATCCTTTTTTAATATTTTTTGATCCTTTGTGAATCTTTTTTCGGGATACTTAAAAAAAGGTAAAAGAGATAAAATACGAGCTTGTTTTATAGCACTACTAAGGAGTCGTTGTTGTTTGAAGGTCAATTTCGTTATTCGCCTAGGAAATATTTCTGCTGTTTTACGACTAAGAAATTTCTTAATTAAGCTCACATTTCTATAATCAATTTGATCCCCTGATTTGATCTGTGGACAACGTATACGAAAAGGTCGCTTGCCTTTTTTACGTTTTTTACCTATATAAGGTGGCTTTTGACTTATATTAGGTTGCTTTTGACCTATATTAGGTTGCTTTTGACCTACATAAAGTTGCTTTTGACCTATATAAGGTGGCTTTTGACCTATATTAGGTTGTTTTTGACCTATATTAGGTGGCTTTTGACCTATATTAGGTTGCTTTTGACCTATATTAGGTTGCTTTTGACCTATATTAGGTTGCTTTTGACCTATATTAGTTGGCTTTTGACCTATATTAGGTTGCTTTTGACCTATATTAGGTGGGTTAGGTGCTTTCTTCCAAACTTTCTTCGAAAAGGGTGACTTTTTATCTTTGTCCGGTGACTTTTTTTCTTTGTCCATGGTTTGTTTAGTTTTTTCCTTTTATTAGATATTCACTTCTTGATTGGATCAAGATGAATTCGAATTAAGAAATGGAATAAATAGGACTTGGTTTCTTATCTTTTTTTTTCCATTTCTATTCTATATGAATGAAATTTCTATTCTATATGAAATAGATACATATTCTATATAGAATGAGAGAATAATCTTTCTAGGAATATCTTTTCCTGAATCTATTATTTCTACTTATTTCGACATGAATATACTATATAAAAATGATATATAAAAATGAATAAAATGAATTAAGAAGATTAAGAAAATTTGATAGAATTCTATTATAGAATAGAACTCATTGGTAGTTTTTCTTACTATTTAATAGATAGTCTATGTTCTTTTTTGCCCTCTTCTCTTGAAAGATGATACACAGATCATTGGTTCAATCTAGTTCTTTATCTCTCCGTGAATTGTATGTTTATAACAATAGGGACAGAATTTTCTCAATTCCAATTCACTAGGCGTATTCTGTCGATTCTTTTGAGTAATATATCTGGAAATTCCCCTTGATTTCTTATTAAGACTCTTTCGGACACAACTTGAACATTCCAAAAGAATTCTTACTCGAACTTTTTGACCCTTGGCCATGAACCAACCTCCTGTTTATTTTTGATTCAAGCAACTCTTCGCTTTTTGACCCAAAGGAAAGAGAAAAAAATATAGAAATGACTAAGGTGAACGAAACAAGATCTTGTTGCAATCTAAATCTAGTCAAAGTTTATATAATCCATAATCTAATCCAAAACTTTCTAACTATCTTTCTAATATTTCGAATTACATTATACATTTACTTGTTTGTACGAGACTCTTGTTCTAGACGTTCATTCGCATTTTCGTTCTCACTCTCTTTTTTTTAAGTGAATTGATAATTTAGTTTAAACCAAAATTATTATGAGGTTCAATCCCTTTTTCTTAGTTCGCCCGATTCGATTCTAAAAAGAGTAAGGTAAATAGAAATAGAGGAGCAAAGAAGATTAGTCACAGATACTTTCTTCTATCT
>JAOTAZ010000739.1:0-19573 GCA_025629785.1 Erythroxylum oxycarpum | reverse complement strand
ATCAATTTCACAACCAAGATCTCTCTTCGATTGATCATTAATTTGATAATTCTGAGTCTATTAAACTTCCAAATCTGTTTGTACTATCTTACTTTAATGAAATTGACTCTCTCTCTCAATTTGTTGTCAAGTTTACACATAAACAATTATCACAAACATCTAGAAATATATTGAAATCAAAGACGAATAAAGTTACAAAATAAATCTATAATAATTCATAATATGAAGTTTAGAACTCCATAAACATGTTTAACATCTTAGAATTCTAATTACATATTAAGGATAACACAAGAAACTAAAAGGAAAAGATAAAAAATTGTTTAATCTTGATTTGTAATGCTAGAACTTTTTGATGCTATTCTTGATCTCTCCACTTTGATCCACTTTAATTCAATGGTTGCTCCATTTTTTTTTAATATTTCACATTCTTAAATAGTGCATTAGGGTTCTAGGGTTTCCTCACTTTGTTTAGTTTCAAAAATAACCTAAAACCCTAAAAGATACGAACAAAATCGCACTTGGAAACCTCCTGTCATGATCATGCTTTTGTTTCACAACCGTGCTCCTATTGTTTCAGCATCTACCACGATCATGCTACTTAAGGCAAGATCATGACACCTTCAAACTTCCTCCATTTTGTTAATTCTTCAATTTCCTGATTTCCAAGACTCAAAAACACATTAAACATCTCTTGAAACATAAAATTAAGATCCAATTCTTGCTCTAAACCAAAGAAATACTTAGAATACAAACAAAGATTAACAATAACATAATCTAAGCCTATACACATGATAATCATCTAATAAAAACTAAAAAAAAACATCTAATATAACATAGTATAATTTACACTTATCAACATCCCCACACTTAAATCTTTGCTTATCCCCAAGCAAAAACAAAAACACAATCAAGTCAACATAAAAAAACATATAATCACAAAATCATGCAATAATACAATAATGGTACAAAAGCCTAAAATCTTATGGAATTAAATTAACCTCAAACATCAATTATTCAACATGTTATAACATTCTAACTTATTCTTTTCATGTTTAAGTGCTTTGATTTGAACATACATACCAATCAAAATATTTACACCCAATTCATTCACCTATGACACTTGTAAGCATGCATTTATTATTATTAATTAGTTAAAAAGGCAAACTATCACTAAATAACCTTTCATGAAAATTCTTGCTATTTGTAAAAGATCAGTATGTTTCATTCATTGTAACACCATTTTGTAAGATTTTCTTTAATGATCACTAGTCTTTTTATGTGAAGGCAAAAACCTTGTCATGAATTTCCCCCAGTTACTCAGCTAGGTTATGTTGTTTATTTAGCTTGGTTGGAATGCCATTCTAGCCTTTTGGTACGAAGACAAACATTTTGTCGTAAATGACCCCAATTACTCAACTATATCACAACTCTCAACTGGCTACCATCTCTATTCTTAACCTAATTTTTGTTTCAAAAGGGCCAACAGAATAAGAATTTATTTAAAATGCTTTTTCAGCAACCTCATTTCTTTTTAGTCAATCACTCGCATAAAAGTATACTAATAATGCTAACCAATTCAATTGACTATAATTATAAATGTATACGAACAAAAGTCATAAAGTGAAAGAATAAGTGTCCTTTCCTAATTAACATACATATTCATCCTAAAGACACATAAAACACTTTAAAGAATAAAATTTGTTTTCAACTTATTATAGTTATAATAAGGAGAAAAAAAAGATACTTTTGCTATCTAAGATTTTCTTTACACCTTACTTACATTATAATTACTGACTTAGGCTACATTAATTTAGATTTTTATAAAATCTTGTTTATACAATTTCCTTCATATTGATTAACCTAAAATTCTATCTTTTGCCATACTTACATAAACGTTATTACACCTTGACTTAAAGAAATTTTTATTTTTTTCCTCTAGTTGATTTAGCAAGCTTATTGTTAACATTCCTTCTATTTATTAATATGAGAGTTTCATTGATGAGTGAATTAAGTCAATCTTTTATATGAGGGTGTTAAATCTTATGGCACTTGATTCCAGAATGGTTATCAAAATTTCATTAATAATTTTGCTTATGAAAATCTATTATAAGATTGTTTGATTCTATTTATATTTTGGTTTGATTCTTTAGGCAAGACATTTGAAATGTGAATAGATAAGTTGAGATGGAGGATGGTTGCATATTTAAAAGAGTTTTGAGTTTAAATTATTATTTGTTTGAGGATAAACAAATGCTTAAGTGTGGGGAAGTTGATAAATGGTGATTTAGACAAATTTTTGGTCTCATATTTAGTTCATTTCACTTTTTATCTAAATATTTTTATTGATTTTGATACTTAATTTGTTCGTATTTTGTTTCAAGGTCTAATTTACTCCCTTAGAGAAAAAAAAGGAATGAATTTAGAAAAGATTGGAGCAATTTGGGACAATTAATGGAGTTATGGAGTACATGACAAAGTACATAGATGTAATAGAAAGGGGAGGCATGTTAAGAGTTTTCTATGGAATACACCTTTGTTGGTTAGGTACACATCTTTATTGAGTAGCAAGAAGACCATATTGACATTACACACCCATTTCTATGCATATGTTAGTTCTGAAAAGCGTCACACATCCGTTTAAAGAACATGGTCATCAACACGTTAATGTTGATACCCTTGTATCTGCCAAAATCTAAATTTAAAATTTTAGAAACTAAGATTAAGTGTTAAAAGTAAAAGAGAGACTCGGGAAACACAAGAAGAAACCCTAGAATAGTTGGAAGAATGAAGAACTAAGGAAACACCTTAATGCAAACCTAAAAATAAGTCAACATAAATCTTTTGGATTAAGGTCAAACCTAAAAGTAAAATTTATAAATTGATTAATTCAATTTTATGGATTTTAATTAGAAATATATTTCAATTAATTAACCTATAATTAGTTTTTAATGGTCTTGAGAAAGATAATATCATAATTGAGGAATATTCATGAGCTAATGATCTGTAGATAAATTTTATTAGTGAAATCATGATTCCATGAGATGTCCTAAGAGGATTCGAATTCTGGGTACCATTGTTTTATTGGTTGATTATTCATTCATTTGCCATTCTAGTTTATTTGATTGTGTTGAGTTGACCTTAATTTATTTTCTTTTATTTTAGATCTAATTTATCAATATTACCTCGATTGTCAATTAGATAATTAGAAAAGAGTTATTACTAGTACTCATAATATATATAGGATTGGTACTTAGTATTCAGAGTCCTATACTATGAAATAATATATGCACTTGCCTTAGACAATAAAGGAATTGAGTTATATATAATCATCATATGAGTCCACCAATCCTTCACATAATTCGCTAATAAATATTTCTTGGAATTTTTCACACCCTATTCATCCAAAGTCCATTGATTTAATCTCATTTCGGTCATATCCCTGATTCCTAAAGCTTCTTTCTTTAGTTGGTTTACAATAATTTAAAGATTACAAACAAAAAATAGATGTCATAGATTACAGGATATATCTGTTTGCTATGTCACTAATACTCATATCTTTTTACAGTGATTCTACTCTTAGGATGTTTCGTCCAAGATACATCAATTGTTGCAAATGTATTATGGTGAGTGGGAATGGCTGAATATTGCTTAATATGAGAGCAATATAGCAAGAGTTATGAAACATGATGCATGTTTTTTTTGGAAAACTACTTTCATTTGTAGTATTAATGATATATGGTGTGATATCCGACTACACAAAGGTTTACTAATGGACAAGTATGGGCTAGCTATAAAGACAATCACATGGATTAGAGAAATCATTCTTGTAAATAAGGTTCATATTGCAATGAATATTATATGGAACTTAGATAGTTAGAGCTATTTTCACAGCTTTAACCTTCCTTCTATTGTTTGCGTTTATTTCCTTACTATCTTGTAAAATATTCTTAAGGTATATGTATATCTTTATGGATTAAAACCTTTTTTATCGTGTATAAGTTTCAAGCTTGGTTATTGAAATTTCTCCAATTAAAAAATTAATAATATATCAAAGTACAAAATCATCATAGCCATGTGCCTATAATGTGCAATTATTGCAATGTCCTTTTTTGATATAAATATGATACCTAATCCATTAGAAGACTTTATTTAGAGGTTTTTAATTTATAACTTATTTAGAAATTCCCTTTTCTTGTTCACAATTTTTTTAACATAGGACAAAAAAGGCTTAACATTTCACTCGTATTAACCAAATGTTATTGTTAAAGTAGTTTTATATCAATCTTTAGGATTTATTTGTATTTATGAAAATTCAAATTTCATATCACCTTTTTTTTTAAAAGTGTTGTATAACTTTTTTATTAAGTCGTTTTGAATTCTAATTTAGATTTTGAGAGGCACCAATTTCTTTCTTAGCATGATTCATAGTTTGTATGAGAATACTTATTGTTTTTTTATTAAAGTCTTCAATGTTTATGATATAAAAACTTGAAGGTATGACTATAAATAAGATCAGTAATTGAATGTACCAAACTTAATTAAAAGATTAAAGGTAAAAAAAGCAGGAGAAATTTGTGTAAGGACAAAATATGGTCATTAACTATAAAAGAATGACTACCTAAACATTGCTCCTTTAGAATTTCAAAGTATTATCAACAATATTTTGTCACACTATTTTGAATTTTCTATAACTTATATAGATAACTTCTTAATATTTTCTTTAATAGAAAAACACCGTACGTATACCAAAATATTTTTTTTACATAACAACAAGTTTTAATTTTTTATACAGAGTTTATGTATAACACATACAGGGAGAAATTTAAAATTCATGAATAAATTTTTTAACTAAATATTAAATAAGAAAAATTACAAAATTTTATGTTAACATAAATTAGATTTTGAAAATACAACAAATACAGATGGAGAAATATTAGATAGTCACATGTTATCCATACAAGTAAGCAATATTCCTTCCATCTTTCGCAGGTTCCAACTTTTGCTTTGTGCAAGGGTAGTCGATTCTATTAGATTTTAATCCATTTAAAAACAAGATCTGTTCATATCAAATCATCAAGAATAATATAAAAGCAGAAGCATACTTGAATCCATTATGAAACTTTTGCACTGGAGTCTTGCGGTTTGTCTTCCAAATTAGAAAGTAGCCTTTTTCCAGAGTTTTTCCTAACTCTCTGTTTTCTATCTGATGATGGGATGTCAAAAAACAATTATTCGTACGTTTAATTTGGAGACCATAACCACTTATATTAGGGTAAAATCCTAATATAATTTCTCTAATTTCTAGTATGGCCCATTACAAAACTAGAAATTATAAATCCGCTCTTTACACATATAAAGCCCATACTTAAAATAGATGCATGAAGCCCAAAATACCATAAACATATTAGACCACTTTAACTAATTGGGTTCAACTTTATATGATAGCCTTTATATACAATTACACACATATAAGCCCACATGTTTGCTTAAGAAATTCTTTACAATCTCTTACTTAGGCTATATGTGTTACCTTAAAATTGTGTATTAACCTTATGAGTACTCAAAATTTTGCTACCATTACTGTATGCATCCCTAGACAATCGGGTCCATCAATTATAGAAACATAGGATCAAAGCGTCTTTCGCTACAATTAACGTAACTAGACCCATCATGCTAATATAACTAAATGACATAGATCAAGTATGGATGTATAGCCTGGAAATTATAAGCAGCGTGATCTTAACATGCTTATTTCCAACTGGTCTAACCTTATGCTTTAGTGACATGAATTTTAAATAAGTTTAGAGACAAAATAAACCAATTATATTAAAGCTGAAAAAACCTCGAACAACTTAACCAAAAATATCCAAAATGATAGTGAAAAAATGTCTAATATGAAAAGCATCTACAATGCAAACTCCCACTGAAACTATATATCCTAAAAAGATGTAACACCCATATGAGTAGTGTGCTCATGAAAAACTTTGGGTTGCACTCCTTTAGTAAGCGGATTCGCAATCATGGAGTTTGATCCAATGTGTTGTATAAACAACTGTCCACTTTGAACTCTCTCTTTAATAATTACGAACTTGATGTCGATATGCTTCAACTTTGTTGAGCTCCTATTGTTATTGGAAAATAGCACTGCAAAGTTATTGTCACAAAATAACTTAAGTGATCTTTCAATAGAATCCACAATGCGCAGCCCTGTGACAAAGTTTCACAGCCATATCCCGTGGTCGGGTGTCTCATAATACGCTATAAACTCCGCTACCATGGTGGAAGAAGCTATAAGTTTCTACTTAACACTCTTCTAGGAAATAGCTCCTCCAGCAAGCAAGTAGGCATAGCCCGAAGTGGATCTCCTATTATCTTGGCATCCAGCAAAATCGAAGTTAGAATAACCAATAATCTCCAGCTTATCTGATTTTCTGTATGTAAGCATATAATCTTTCGTTCCCTACAAGTACCGCATGACCCGTTTGGCTACTTTCTAGTGATTCAATCCTGGGTTACTTAAATATCTCCCTAGCACTCCAACAATGTATGCAATATTCGGACACGTACAAACCTAAGCATACATTAGACTTCCTACAGTCGAAGCATAAGGAATCTTCTGCATTTCCTTAGCTTCAAATTCATTATTAGGGCATTGACTTAAAACTTAACTTATCTCCCTTAGACACAGAGGTATCACCCAATCTTGCGTGCCAAACCTTTTAAGTACCTTTTTGATATAGCTCTTTTATAATAATATAAGAATACCTCGAGAGTGTTCTCGATGTATCTGAATCCCTAAAACAAAAGAGGCGTTACCAAGATATTTTATTTTAAATTTCTTTGAAAGAAATCTCTTAGTTTCGTGTAACAAGCCTATATCATTAGTGGCAAACAATATGTCATCTACATATAAAACCAGAAAAATGTACTTCCACTAAACTTATGGTATGTACAATCATCAACCAAGTTCATCTTACAACCGAATGAGATGACAAATTGGTGAAATTTGTAATAACATTGACGACATGCCTGCTTGAGTCCATAGATGGATTTCTTTAGTTTGCAAACCATTTGCTTTATATTTCCTGACAAAACGTTTTCTAGTTGCACCATATAATCATCTCATCAATGTCACCATTGAGAAACGCTGTCTTAACATCCATCTTATGTAACTCAAGATCAAAATGTGTCACTAATGCCATTATTAGCTTGAAAGAGTCTTTCGAAGAAACCAGAGAGCAAGTCTCTTTATAATCAATGCCTTCTTTTTGTGTAAAGCGCTTTGCGACAAGACGAGCCTTGTACCTTTCTACATTGCCTTTCAAATTCTTTTTGGTTTTAAATATCCATTTGCAACCAATAGGTTTCGTACCTTTAGGCAATGATACAAGGTCCCAAACATCTTTGTCCTTTATGGACTTTATCTTTTCATTCATGGCTTCAATCCACTTTTGAGAGTTAGAACTTTTTATGGCTTGACAGAAGTTGATTGGATCATCTTCCATCATACCAATGTCAACTTCATGTTGTTGAAGAAATACGACATAACCATCTGGAATTGCACTTCTCCTCTCTCTAATGGATCTCCTTAATGGCATAGGTTCTTGAGGTTGTAGAGCTTGTTCTTTTAGAACAAGTTGTTGA
This sequence comes from Erythroxylum oxycarpum, assembly GCA_025629785.1. Classification (NCBI taxonomy): domain Eukaryota; kingdom Viridiplantae; phylum Streptophyta; class Magnoliopsida; order Malpighiales; family Erythroxylaceae; genus Erythroxylum; species Erythroxylum oxycarpum. The sequence continues at coordinate 11,929 of JAOTAZ010000739.1, read as the reverse complement.
ACTTGGGGAGCAGTTTCCATGACATCGTCTTAATCCAAAATTGCTTCATGAACAATGTCAGGAATGGAAACTTGATCCTGATCATTGTCAATAGCAATTAGAGGAATTTCAACATGTTTCTCTTCAAAAACAAAGTCCTTAATCCTTTCTCCCCCTGCAAACTCAACATCCTAAAAAAATCGAGCATTTCTCGTCTAAAAAATTGCCTTAGTAGTGGGATCATAAAACTTGTAACTCTTGGATCTTTCAGAATATCCAATAAAGTAACAATTGATAGTCCTTGAGTCTAGTTTCTTGTCATTTGGCCTATAAGGCCTTGCCTCAGCTAGACATCTTCAAATGTGCAAGTGCTTTAAACTAGGCTTCTTACCCGTCTAAAGTTCATAAGGGGTCTTATCAATTGCTTTAGTTGGAACTCTGTTGAGTATATATGTTGCGGTCTTTAGTGCTTCTCCCTAGAGTGATTCTAGCAAGGTTGAATGACTAATCATACTCCTCACCATATCCTTGAGCATTCTGTTTTGTCTTTCAGCAACATCATTCATGTTAGGCAAACCTGGCATAGTGTACTATGGGATAATACTGCATTCCCCTAGGAATTTAGCAAACGGTCCTGGACGTTGTTCACTTGATCCATCATATCTGTTGTAGTACTCGCCACCATGGTCAGATCTGACACTTTTAATCCTTTTGTTGAGTTGGTTCTTAACTTCAGCCTTAAAGTTTTTGAACACGTCCAAAGACTGTGATTTTTCACAGATGAGATAAAGGTAGCTATATCGCAAGAAGTCATCTATGAACATTATAAAATACGATTGACCATTCCAAGACGTCGTAGGGAATGGCCCACAAATATCCATATAGATAAGTTCTAAGTTTTTTGAAGCCCTATTGGCACCCAATCTCCTGACATTTGTTTGTTTCCCTTAATGCAATTAACACAAGTAGCAAAATCTATAAAATCAAGGGGATCGAGAATTCCTTTTGGACACAAGTCTCTCAATTCTCCTTTTGGAGATATGGCCTAATCTCTTATGCCTCAACGAGGTAGAATTCTCTCCGATTAATTTACGCTTTAAACTTTATTTACCCACATGTAAGGCTTCATTAAATGAAGCATTAGTGTCAAACATATATATATTATCGTAACCTGATAAAGAGTAGGCACCAACCAAATTTGAATTTTGAAAGAGATTAAATATTCCATGTCCAAATGAACAATAATAACCAAATTTTCCCAAAGTAGAAATAGAAATCAAATTTCGTCTAAAAGACGGTATAATGAAAGTCTCAACTAAATCCAAATAAAATCCAGTTCTTAACAATAATCTAAAAGTCCCTATTGCTTCAACTTCTACCGACTTGCCATCTCTTACATAGATGTATCTTTCACCATCACTTAGTTTTTGGCAACTCAGGTAACCCTGCATAGATACACTGATGTGAGTTGTTGCACTAGAATCTAACTACCATGTATGTCTAGGTACCGAAGTCAAATTGACCTTAGAACAAACCAAAATAAGAAGTATACCTTTCTTTGCACGCCATACGTGATAATTGGCACACTGCTTCTTTACATGACCTTCAGCTCCATAGAAGAAACAACCATTTGGATTTTCTTCCTTTCGTTGTTTCTTTTGTGTTTCTAGAATTGCAGCTTCCTTAGTTTTCTTTCTTTTATTCCTTTTGTCCTTAGATGTTGTGGCTAAGTGAGTACTTTTTGCCTTATCTTGCTTTAACCTTTCCTCTTTTTGGACACAAAATGAGATAAGCTCATTAAGAGACCATGTCTCTTTTTGACAGTTATAGCTCACCTTGAATTGACTATACTGTGTCAGAAGAGATATCAAAACTAGTTGCACTAACAAGTCTTCGGATAATTGCAACTTAAGTGCTTTCGATTTTGAAGCAATGTGAGACATTTCGATAATGTACTCTCTTATGTTTCTTTTCCTACATACCTCATTGAGATAAGCTTTGCCAAAAGTGTACTTAATTCAGACTTTTCATTTTTGGCAAATCTTTTCTTAAAATCCTCAAGGAAACCCTTAGCCAGTAATCTAATCGGACATAGTGCCCTGAAAAGCTTCTAGAATGGCACATTTCATGGTCATCAAGCTCATACGATTCGACCTTTCCCACTTTTCCATCTCCCTCTTTTGATCAGAGGTACTCTTACCAGTAAGTGGATCAGGTTGATCGACTCGTAAAGCACGACCCAAGTCCATGACTCTGAGAACAATCAAAACGCTCTCCTTCTATGACTTAAAATTGGTGCCATTAAGCATAGGAATTGAATTAACATTAGCAGAGATATTTGCAGCAGAATCATAAGTTGAACAGAGAACAAAACAAACAAAATCTAATTACTCACATAACGACACGATAATATGCCAAATTCATTATATACAGATAATGGTAGGGCCAATCATGAGATACCTTACACAACATTAATATTTAGTCCTTGGACAGAAATATTAACTTGAAAGTGGTACCTTGGTGTAGTGATCAAACACTAGCAATAAGGCATATCAAACAATAAACCTTTCTTTGGACCGATGTAATGTTCACATATTATACATAACAATTGCCACACATTTACAACCACAAGGGTACATGCAATTTGGGCCAAATATTAACTTTCCTTTGGGTTAATCCATATTCGCATGAATAACATACACATAAAACTTTTTAACATTCTAAATTAAATTAGTTTTCACAAGAGAGGTTGGTTTTGCAACATGTTGCTTTAATTAATTTAATTTCAAATGCTATATATTTCTTTAAAATACCAAAATTTGAACTTAAAATACCAAAATTTTCATATATTGTATGACAACATCATAGCTCTAATTTCTTAATGCTACGACACTGGCAATCCTGTCAGCTCAAATAAGAATTGGGTCAAAAACTTTACAAATCAAACCACAAATTTAAATTTTGGACCCCAAAACTCATCATAATATTAATCCATAACATGCACACTAACAAGTATAAATTTAAAACTTTCTAAGATGCTAAAATTTTAGGGTTATTTCTGGTCTGAATTCATTGGTCAATATAAAACCAAACATTGTGACTTTATTAACAAATCGAAAAGAACCATGACTTTATTGGTTATTGGATAAAGATGAAGGCTTTGAAAGCATTCTGAAAACATCTAATGGTTACTTTATCCAATAGGCAAAGCTTTGATTAAAACTCACAAACAGACCATGATAAAGATGAAAGCTTTTGAAAATAACTAGAAAACAATTTTTAAGGTTATTATCCAACGGGCAAAACTTAAACCAAAGCTTTATGCATTAAAAGACAACATAAACATTCTTGAAAACCATTAAAGGCTTTACTTTGCAAATTAAGGAGTTAGACCCATATACATATACGAAAAATAAGATCTGAAACAATGAGACCACCTAAACATAATCGCATATGCCAATAACTAGATCAAAAGAAAAGAAACGCAAGAAACTCCGATAATATGGAAGACAAAAAAAGCAATCATTCTTGATGACCCAATTATGAACAAAGCTCTGATACCACTTGTTGGATTTTAATCCCTTTAAAAATAGGATCCATTTATATTAAATCATCAAGAATCAATTAAAAGCGGAAGCATACCTGAATCCATTGTAAAATTTTTGCATTGGAGACTTTGCGGTTTGTCTTCCAAATTAGAACATAGTCTTTTTTTCCAAAGTTTTCCCTAACTCTCTATTTTCTATCTGATGATGGGATGTCAGAAAAGAATTATGCATACGTTTAATTTGGAGACCATAACCACTTATATTAGGGTAAAACCCTAATCTAATTTCTTTAATTTCTAGTTTGACCCATCATAAAACTATATATTATAAATCCAGTCTCTATACATATAAAACCCACAATTAAAATAAAAGCATGAAGCCTAAAATACCATAAACATATTAGATCACTTTAATTAATTGGGCTCAACTTTATATGATAGCCTTTATATACAATTATACATATATAAACCCATATGTTTGATTAACAAGATCCTTACAGCTTCATCATCTAGGTTCAACCTCCTCTTTATGGGACAACATATGCTTCTCTTCCAAACAATCCAATTGGGTTCAACTCATTAATTTGCAACAAATAATTCCTTTCTATTACCACTATCAGCATTGAATTGAATTGAATTCGCTCATGTCCACTTCTTTAAAATTGGACATATTGCTATGTAGTTTATTGGATAGAAAGAAGTAATTCATTTTGGTACAATAGGGTCAATTTTGGGTATCGTACGGAAATACCCTCAAGTACTTTTCTTTACGAATCATCTAATCTTCTAGAGTACTGTTTGAATGGGGACAAATTCTTGTGTTTTATGACCATCCAAGGGGAAATTGTTTGGGTTTTGCATATTTAATCAAGTGAAGCATTCTTATTCTTAACAAATATGATCACATCATGGATTGCTCAAACCTTTTTGGATGCTCGCTAATAAAAATAGTGCATATATGTATAGCCAAGCTCCAAACTCTTAAGCAAAATACTCTTTTAAGTGCTTCATACATTTAAATTACTACCAGACATGTGATGCAACATTGGTAAAACTGGAATACATATCATCAAATATTTCAATAATAACGCAACTAAAGTTCTATCAATTTAGACTAATATACATCACATTATATTATTAGGTTGATCAAAATAATAGTAGTATTATTCTTGTCTTAATTAATACAATATGTTTCAAGTCAGCTACTTATTTATTTTTCTTAATAATAATATTATTATTTGGTTTCATTATTTCAAAAAATTTGTGATTTTATCCATTAAGGCCCATTTGGACGATTAGGCCATATTTCCCCAAAATCTCCCAAAATCTTTCAAAAACATAACATTTGAAGATGTTGGAACACCATTTGATCCATTCCTAATAATCACCCATTATTTTAATTTGTAATTTTATTTATGACTGGAAGTTTGAACTAAAGTCATATGGTTTCAATTCGTAGATCTATAAGTTTATGCGAGTGAAATAAGGTACTTTATAAAGGTTAAGTCACTTATGGAGTAGAATGGGAGTGAGATCATGCTAAGAGACTTTGCAAGGGTGGAAAAACATCTTTACAAATTTTCTCAATAGCCGACGGGGCAAACATTAGGCAGGTTTTAAAGGACAAAAGAAAAATAAGAAAAGCTAAGAATAGTTTGATTTCTCTAATGATGAGAGGGAATCAACATCTTACAAAACATTCATGGATAGAAGTATGCCAAAATCAATCGATCCAATAATTGTCTTATAATTGGTATCAGAGACACGGTGTTGCATTGTTGTTTTCGTTTCTAGAATGCAAACTAATATAATGTATTGATGAGTGTAATGTGTTACGAAAACAAAATCAAACATGAAATCATGTTACGTTTACCGTGATTTATTTGCGATAAAGTTTTTGTTTCTATAACAATATGTTTATTCTTATTATAAAATAACCGAAAAGCTTGGCTCTTGAAACAAAAAGGCTTGGTCTTACCATAAGTTTTCATGAATCAATTCGAGGTTGCTATGTTTGTTGCTATGGTTGTTTGTTGTGTTTTGTTTCTTTAAAGATATGTGTTTATAGATGTTGAATAGAAACAAAAATGTATGGTTCTTCAAAATAAAGGTTGAATATTACCATGATTTTCTTGAACCATTATTGTTGAGAAAGAACCGAAAAGGTTTGCTTCATGTTTCTAAGGGTTATAACGTTAGGAAGGGATAGAATGTGGTATGAAAGAAAACCCATTGGCTTGTGGCATGAAAGAAAACCCATTACAGAATTTTTTTTTAAAAAAAGAGAAAAATGAAACCAGTGGCGAAAGATACACACACCTTACATCAGAAGGCATGCGTCACTAGTGGCAGAGCACGCGCTTGTTGTTTATGTAATTTTTTTTATTTTTTATTAAAAATAATTTATGGATTTGAATATTGATCCTAGTTAAGGTATTTTAATTTTGGGTCATAACTCATATTTATTAATTAATTAATAATTTAATTAATTAATTTAGATTTATAAGCATAAATGTTGCGTATATGTTTGCTATACATGATATAATTTTTTTGTGTCATATTATGTTTTAGTTGATACTTTGACCATTTATATTATGCAATGACTGGAATTAAATTTTCTTATTATATGTTGAGTGTGATACATGATATTATGGCAGTTTAGAATAGTTTGTTAGTCACCAAAGTGACTAAACTAATTAAATTAAATTTTGTCATGTATGATAATTGTCCAATTAAATATTTATTGCATGAAAAGCTTGTTAGTCATCAAAGTGGCCTAGCTTGAAAATATTAATCATTTAATTGTGATTGTTTCAATTGCTCACTATGATATGATGCTAAAATGACATAAAGGTTGAACTGAACAATTGATATTATTAATTATAACGCTAGGAAGTCACCCTACGGTGGACCATTGCTTATAATTAATGACATTAAAAGGACTTTATCAACATATTTGGTAAATATGATTGTATATAAAAAGATAACATGTATGTTAACTAGAATATGATTAATTGTCTATTATAGTGAACTATATTTGCATCATAATAAGTTACAACTATGTATTTAAATTTCACCCAAATGAGAATTTAAATGCACAATTAAAGTGTAATAGTTAGTGTATTAGTTAGTTTGAATCTATTTAGGTCTAATCAAAGCATTAATGTGTGGGCTATAAGTTGTATGTGCCGCATCTACTAATTTGTTCGCCTTAGGAAATGACTTGGTCAAGTTCAATGGTCTGAACAATGGGGACTATTCTAAACAAATCTAGTTCCAACTGGGTGTGATGGACTTGGATTTGGCCATAGTTTCATACGCAAGGCCCATAACCATAACTGAGACTAGTTCTGAAGTTGACAAGTCTTATTATGAGGCTTGGGAACAGTCTAATAGGCTAAGTTTGAATTTAATGCAAATGACAATAGCAGAAAATGTGAAGCCATCAATGCCTAAGATGGATAATGCAAAGGAGTTCATGTTATAGCTTAAGGAATACTCCCAATCTGATATAGCTGACAAGTCCATAATAGGGACTTTAATGAGTGAGCTAACGACCAAGAAGTTTGATTGGTCATAGCCCATTCATGATCATGTAACTCTTATGTCAAACGTAGCTGCAAAGTTGAAATCTATGGGTATGGATATGAGTGAGTCCTTTCTGGTACAATTTATTATCAACTCACTTCCTCTAGAATTTGGCCAGTTCCAAGTGAATTATAACACTATTAAAGAAAAATGGAACCTTCAAGAAATTAAGTCCATATTAGTTCAAGAGGAAGGGAGATTAAAGAAAATGAAGGAGCACTCCGTGCATCTTACATTTCATCCAGGAGCTAGTAGCAGCAAGAATATACCAGGAAAGAAAGGCAAAGATAAAGACAAAGCTCTTAGCAAAGTTAATGAGGGTCGAATTAATAAAGATAAGAGGTGCCACTTCTACAAGAAGCTTGGTCACTTCAAGAAAGATTGTTCTAAAAGAAAGGCTTGGTTTGAAAAGAAAGGTACATACTATGTTTCAGTATGTTTCGAATCAAATCTTGTTAAAGTGCCTAATAATATCTGGTGGTTAGATTCTGGTGCAACTACTCATATGTCATATGTTAAACAGGGATTCCTTTCAATCCAAACCATAAACGGAATAGAAAAGTTCTTATATATGGGGAATAGAATGAAGGCATGGATAAAGGATATTGGGACGTACAACTTGATCTTAGACACTAGGTGTTAACTCGATTTAGAAAAGTGTCTTTATATTCCTGAATGTGCTAGGAATTTAGTTTCTGTTGCAAAATTGGATGATGCAGGATTTCAATTTAAGATTGGAAATGGTGTGTTGTCTTTATATAAACATAAGTACTATTATGGTTTTGGTACTTTTATTGATTGTTTATATCGTTTCAATCTTGATGTTGATTTTGTTCAATCTCTATTTCATGTTGACCATATTATAAGAAATAAACGTAGTACATATAATGAATGTTTGGCTTTTTTGTGGTATAAAATATTAGGTCATATATCTAAGGAAAGGGTACAATGGTTAGTGAAAAATGAAATCTTACCTCAATTGGATTTTGCTGACTAGGATATATGTGTGGATTGCGTTAAAGGTAAGCAAACCAAACATATATCAAGGAATCTAGCCACAAGAAGTAGCGAATTACTTGAACTAATACACACTGACATCTGTGGTCCTTTCGACATTCCCTCTTGGGGCAGCGAAAAATATTTCATTACCTTTATTGATAACTTATCATGATATGGTTATATTTATCTGCTACATGAGAAGTCTCAATCTGTGGACATCCTAGAGGTGTTCGTTAATGAGATAGAAAGGCAGTTAAATAGAAAAGTAAAGATAGTGAGATCTGATAGAGGTGGTGAATTTTATGGAAATTTTGATGAAAGTGGACAATGTACAGGTCCATTTGTAAAGTTTCTTGCAAGTCGAGGCATATATGCGCAATGCACAATGCCTGGTACACCACAACAAAATGGTGTAACTGAAAGGAGAAATTGTACTCTTATGGATATGGTTAAGAGTATGTTAAGTTATAGTACTATACCTTCATCATTGTGGATGCATGCATTAAAGACTGCTGCGTATCTACTTAATAGGATTCCTTGTAAGGCAGTTCCTAAGACACCTTATGAACTGTGGACAGGAAGGAAATCTAGTTTACGACACCTTCACATTTAGGATTGTTCGGCAGAAGTAAGGTTGTATAATCCACATGAAAAGAAGCTTGATGTGAGAACCGTTAGTGGTTATTTCATCAGTTATCCCGAAAAGTCGAACGGGTATAAATTTTATTGTCCTAATCATAGTACGAGAATAGTTGAGTATGGTAATGCTCGGATCATTGAGAATGGTCCAATCAGTGGGAGTGGAGAACAACAAAAAGTGGATATTCACGAGAGTCAAGTAGAAACTACTCCAAGTCGAGTAGAAACTACTAAATCAAATGTTATCCCACCGATGGTTATTCCTCTTGTTGCATCACGGATACGCAATATACCGAAATAACAAATTAATGTTCCAATTCCACAAGTTGAACATATTAATGACGAACCAGCTAATGGTTATCAAGTTACAAATGATCATGTAATGTCACAAGACGTAGCATTATGAAGGTCCATAAGGTAGAGACGACTAGCTATTTTGAGTGACTATGAAGTTTACTTACTTGAACATGAATGTGACTTGAGCGTTGATCAAGATCCAGTCTCATTCAAACAAGTCATAAAATGTAACAATTATGAAAATTGATTTAATGCTATGAAAGAAGAGTTGAAATCAATGGATGACAACAAAGTCTGGGAATTAGTTAAGTTGTCAGAAGGTGCAAAGCAAGTGGGCTGTAAATGGGCCTTTAAGGCCAAACGCGACTCACAAGTCAACATTGAAAGGTATAAAGCCATACTTATTGTCAAAGGTTATATTAAAAAAATGGCATTAACTATAAAGAGACATTCTCACTAGTTTCAAAGAAGGACTCTTTAATAATTATTATGGCCCTACTGGCTCATTGTAATTTAGAGCTTCACCAATTGGACATAAAGACAACCTTTCTAAATGGTGACTTGGAAGAAGTGTATATGGATCAACCGGAAGGTTTTGTGACCACAGGAAAGGAACAATTAGTTTGTAAATTAAAGAATCAATATACGGACTGAAACAAACTTCTTGACAATGGTATCTTAAGTTTAATGATATCATTACGTCTTACGGTTTTGTAGAGAATACTATTGATCGGTGCATCTATATAAAGATTAGTGGGAGCAAGTTCATTATATTAGTCCTATATGTTGATGATATCCTTCTTGCTACAAATAATATGGTTTTGTTACATGATGTCAAGAATTTTCTTTCTAATAATTTCGAAATGAAAGATACGGGTAAGGCATCCTATGTGATAGGAATAGAAATATTCCATGATAAATCACAAGGATTGTTAGGATTGTCTTAGAAAGGTTATATCGAGAAAGTATTAAAAAGATTTCAAATGGAAAAATGCTTCGCAGGGATAGTTCCAATTCATAAAGGGGATAAATTTAGTCTAATGTAATGTCCACGAAATGATTTGGAATGTAAGGAAACAGAGTCTATTCCTTATGCCTTAGTAGTTAGGAGCTTAATGTATGCTCAAACATGTACTCGTCCAAATATCAATTTTTTTGTCAGAATGTTAGGCCGATATCAAAGCAATCCTGGAATGGACTATTGGAAAGTTGCAAAGAAAGTTCTTAGATATTTACAAGGCACAAAAGACTATATGCTCACATATAAAAAATCAACCCATCTTGAAGTGATAGGTTACTTGGATTCAGACTATGTCGGTTGTGCAGATTCATGAAAATCTACATTCAGTTATATGTTCCTATTAGCTAGAGGAGTTGTTTCATGGAAAGAGCAGTCCGTCATTGCTACTTCTACTATGGAGGCTGAATTTATGGCATGCTTTGAGGTCACGGTTCATAGATTGTGGATGCAGAACTTTATCTTAGGTCTTGATATTGTCGATAGTATTCATAGACCGTTAAGAATTTATTGTGATAATTTCACAGTTGCTTTCTTCTCTAAAAATGACAAATATTCAAAGGGTGTGAAACATATGGATTTAAAGTATTTGTCAGTGAAAGAAGAAGTGAAAAAACATAAAGTGTAAATTGAGCATATTGGTACCTATCTCATGATAGTGGATCCGTTAACTAAAGGCTTACAGCTCAAAACATTTATTGGTCATGTTGAACGGATGGGCCTTATAAATAAGTCCTTGTTAGCATAGTGTTTTGACATGTATATATACATATAAGTTTTTTGCTCAGATTGTTATGACACATATAAATTCAATTACAGTCATATGTTTTTGCTCACTTATTAGTTATCGATATTATGTTGTATACCATAATTATTATTTGTGTGATAATAATTACAGAATTATCCACTTAACGTTTTCTGAATTGAGTTGATTATGTGATACATGGAAGGAATCATATTGTATAACTTATGACCGCCATGATCCCATCATCTTAATTCACTTAAGGATGACTTGCTCGATTACATGTATTGTGTGCACTTAAAGTTTTATTGTTGAATAACCAAGTCATAACATGGGCCAAGTGGGAGATTGTTAAATTATTTAATGACCCATATGACTTATAGATTTTTGACTCATACAAAGCATCAAAGATAATGATTATTAGGTATTAAATAATAGATCTCAAATGGGTCAAAGATCTTTTCCCTCTCTCATTTAAGATGAAAGAACATGATGGTTGGTGAAAGACTATATGAGTTTTAGAAACTTATTGAAAGGTTAACTGAACCATTATCTATACCATTGAAGATAAAAATCAAAGAAAAAAGGAGAGGGAATCAACATCTTACAAAACATTCATAGATACAGGTATGCCAAAATCAATCGATCCAATAATTGTTTTACAATTTTGGGATAACAAAATTCAGAGGTATTAGAATAATTCCAGCGTGACCATTTAAGCCAATGACAATTTCATAGATGTATTGTAAGATTGTAGAGTAAGCAAAGAATTATATTACCTCTATGATGATCCTCAAATATATATAAAAAAACCTGAGTTGAGTAATTCAACCTACTTATAATTTCACCTTTTCTTATATCAGATAATACTTATCAACATTGACTTAAGATTTTCGAAGTTTAGATAAGAATTTTTTTATTTAATCACTTCTGCATCCTTAATTCTCCATAAAGGATAACACCTTAGATAAGCATGCATCCTATCAGGATGTACGGTAAACTTTGTGGGCCTTATCGACTTGTTTGGATTTCCAAGCCTTGGTAGGTTCTATAAACTTTGGACTTGTTCAGTATGTATCATTTACCGTTAACATTCGTACGTGATTATAAAACAGGAAGA
>JAOTAZ010000659.1:0-19577 GCA_025629785.1 Erythroxylum oxycarpum | reverse complement strand
AAATTAAGCATAAAATCATAAATCAAGAGTCAACAAATGCATAATTACTAAAGAAAATAGGCCTAATTTATAATATAGATTCGGTTCAATCAGCAACCAACCCCCAGAGAGCCATAAATGTTTGTATTTTCTTATTTAATGAAATTGTTTTGATTAATCTATTGTAATTTGATTACATGTTAAAATATATTATAATAAATCCAGTATATTAGTACATAATCTGATTTCATAACAGAGAGATTGAGAAATCCTTGAATAAATAGATCTATTGAAAATGAAAGGAGTTAATTGCAATCCTAGGGATAGCATAACATAAATCTTTCAGTTTAGGATCAAACCTAATAGCGGAATTCACAACTTAGTAAAGCTAACCTAATTAGTTCTGTTAATAACCTTAAAATTAGTTGTTATTAGACTTCGAGAGATCTTTTATCATACCATAGGCTATTGTATAATAGTCAATAAATAATTTCATACTAAAAAATCAACTAGTTAAGGGATTTTAGGGAGATTCATAACCTAGACATTAATTCTTGATATCGATATCTTTTTAAATGATTATTCATTTCCCTATTTAATATTGTTGCATATTTTATTTTATTTGCTTAAGTTTTATTTTCTTTAATTAAAAATCAAAACCAAATTTGCAAACTAGATAATAGGAGAACGGTAATTACTAATAATCATCGTCTTCATGGAATTGATTTGTACTTGCTGGTACTAACTGAAGTAAATCACTTGTTAATATAGAATTTATGTACAATATACAAAATACACAAGAAGGGGGTTGAATTGTGTATTCTTTTCATGAATACAAAAACCTTTTATATTTTTTGAAAAGAATTTTTTTCAAACTATTAAATGAATACCAAAACTAGCTACGTGGTTAAATTGCAAATAACTTCTATATACTTGCTTAAGAACAACAGAAATTAAAGCGTAAGGTTAGAAGATAGACACTGCGATTTTATACTGGTTCATCCCAAACCTTGGGCTACGTCCAGTCCTCAGAGTTCGCCTGAGATTTCACTATACTTCAATTTTACAAGTACTCTTTTTCCCTTTCAGAGCCTCTTCCGGTCTCTTACACCAAGTATTCTTTCTACTATCTTAGCCTCTTCAGGCTCTTAGTCTTTCCTTTCTCTCACTAGAAAGATATTGTGAGCTTTTTGTTACAGTAGAGTTTGCTCTCTTGTATCGCACTTTGAATATAGAATTTTTCTTTATCGATAACTTGAAAGCTAAATGTTCAAAAACAAAAGTTTTTTAGTCTTCCACTACGACTAGTATTTATTGCCTAAGTCTCCAACTACTTCTTGATAACTGCTTTTTGTTCTTGTAGAAACCGTTATTCTGTTGAGTTCTGTAACTAACTCCAACTAACTAACTGTCCAACATACTAAAGTATCTTCATCTCTGTATCGTCTGTGTTTTCCTGCTTCTTTTGTGTTTTTCACTTCTTCTGTGTTTTAGCTTCTTCTGTATTATCCACTTCTTCTGTGTTTTCCTGCTTCTTCTATGTTTTTCACTTCTTCTGTGTTTTAGCTTTTTCTGTGTTTTTCACTTCTTTTGTGTTTTTCATTTCTTCTGTGTTTTGCGCTTCTTCTGTATTTTGCGCTTCTTCTTTGTTTTACTCTTCTCCTGTGTTTTCCACTTCTTCTGTGTTTTGTGCTTCTTTTGTGTTTTTCACTTATTTTGTGTTTTCCACTTCTTTTGTATTTTGAACTTCTTCTGTGTTTTTTTACTTCTTCTGTGTTTTGTGCTTCTTCTACGCTTTCCACTTCTTCTGTGTTTTCCACTCCTTCTATGTTTTTCGCTTCTTCTGTATTTTAGTTGCACGCTTAACACATTTATCAAAATCGTTCATTTATTTCTAATATTATTATTATTTGATTGTCATCAAAATTAATAGACGTGAAGTATTTTTGAATTAACAATCTCCCTCTTTTTTTAAGATAACACATAATCATAATTTTAGAAAGATAAAAGTGATTAACCGAATAGTATTTAGATAGCGAATAAGAAGATGACAAAAGATATACACATATGAAAAAGAAACTTTGAGTCAATACTATCTTCTTTTTCTTATCTCTTTGTCTCTGGTCTTCCCATGTACTATCTTTCATCTGCTTCTGCTCTTATCCCCCTTTTTGTTATTAATAAAAAAAACTTTACCGAAGATGCTTCATGATGTCAGAAAACATTCGTTGCATATCAGTGTGGATCAACTTGAAGTCTTCTTCAATAGAAACTTGTAGTTAAGCTACTTCCTTATGTAGATCACCCACTAATTCACTCAGATCATCAACCTTAGTATGAATTTCTTCAATTTCCTTTACTAAGGCTTCCTGACTCCCCAGTTGTGTGTGACTAACTTCTTCTAAAATAATAGTAGGATCCTATTGAGGTGTTCTTAATGGATGGAAGTTTGTAGCAACATATATTTATGAAGGTAAAACATCTAATTCTATTATTTTGATAATAGGATGTTTGAAAAATTGTTTTCCTTCTGGGAAATCAAGGTCATCAGGTCTAGGTAGTTTTGGAATTGGTTTTCCAAGAAGGTGTAGTACATCTTTAATTGAAGATATAAAACTCAAAGGTCTAAAGTGCATGATTAGATGCACAAAAGTCTCTAAGTTGAAACTGATGCCTTCAAATCTGATAGTTCTGTACTGTCCTTTTGTCACTCTTCCAACTACCTGGAAAGTTGCAACTTTGGTGAAGCGTCCACATTGACTTCCTGATGGTTTTGAAATATGATGTGAAACATAGATTCCTTTAGGTTGAGCTGCATTGCATGCCTTATCTATATTCCTCACAACTTCTTGTATCTGATCTTCTATAAGATGATCTGTATTTCCTTCAAGATACATCTTCTTTTTCCCTTTGTCTTCATTGCGTACAATGTTTGAAGGTCTTGGTTGTATATCTGGAACAATCTTGATAAATGTTCTGTTTGTGATTGGGTAAATAGTATATCGATCCTTGGACACTGCATTAAATATGGCTCTTGTTGGACCCCGTTTTCGGAGCCCAATATTCGAAGTCATAAACCTTGAGCTTATTTTCCTGAAGGGTCGTTAGCCATCCTTCACAAAAGTGGTGTGCCCACACTAGTCAATTATCAAAATCACAACTTGTCTTCTTCAAAGGAATTGCAGCTCTAAGTCTCTAGTTTGGTTTGAAGCAAGAATCATCTCAATCGGAGTCTTACAGCTCCAGATATGCTTAAAAAGCTAAAGCGTGTACATACTCCAATTATGCTCTCCTAACCGACCCCTCAATTTCTCTAATGCAAAATTGCTTAAAACAACTCCAAAAGATACCAATTGTTTTTGCATAGGTAGATACATGTGTTAGAAATCCATTGCTTCAAGAATCACTTCATTTGGAGATCGGATGAGGAAGTTGTGACCAAAAGAATCGAACATGTTTATACCCTCAATTGATTTGTACCTATCGTGGCGCGATTGCTATAACTTTCAATTTAGATGTCTAATTGAATTCGTTTTTAGACCATTTGAAATAAGACTTCTAGATCTACAACTTTCATGAAGACCACAAAATGAGTTTCTGCCTTTAAAAGTGTCAAAAATCGCTATTTCCTTAAGCTATCCCGTGAATGTCCATTTAATGGACATCCATGTCTGTTTAACGAATATGTATCAGGTTTAAGAGCCCATTTGGCCTGAGAAGGTCCGTTTAACGGACATTTATGTCCGTTAAATAGACATTAACCGGCCTGGGGGTGTTTTTACACCCGATAAGGTCCGTTAAACAGGCCTAATGTCCGTCTAACGGACATAGGGGTTCCCTAAACCCCTCCAAAGTCCCTCCAATGCTTCCTACATCTAATCTAGCTTCATAATCACCCAATATGTTGGACCCCGAACTTTTCTTGGAAGTTAGAATTATTAAATGAGAAATAGGTGGTGATTATTCATGTGCAAAGAGGATTTGGTAGACAAATCAAGTATGTATGTGTTGTGGGTGACATTTTTATAATTGAGAAAGTGAGCTAGTACAATTACTATTCATGTGGTTTTCTTTGTAATTTGATTTTTTTGTTAGATTTTGATGTTTTGGGGCTAGAAATGCCCACTAAAGATTTGTAAGAACGCATATGCTGATATTAATGAAGAATATTTATGTTTTATTGTGTTTTGCCAATGCTTGCTTCAATTAGGATTTTGCATTGTTTGGAAAATGTACATAAAGGTAAGTTTGTGTGTGCTGTGGTAAAGCAATTCTGGACTGATGTGGGTTAAATTGAATCGAGTGGCCTTCTTAAAAGTATAGAGAACTTTCATAGCTTTCCAATGATGCATAATGTGCTTTTTTCGAATATGGTGGCTGGAAGATGTGAGTGGTTGAAGATGAGTGTAGATGCTATCAAATTGGCAAAATTTCAGACAGAAACTTTGAGTCAATATTTTACCCTCATGGAGTTAGAATTTGTTCTCATGATCTTCATGAACATTATAGATTGTGTTTTTATCTTTTTAGTGATATAAAGCATGAAAATTTTGGACAATGGAATAAGAAGTTATGATTTTTGGAAGTTATGTCACTGCTTAGGATGATATTTTGGGACAACCAGCTTGAAATGAAGTTTTGACCCTTTTTGAGGCTGAATTGGTTTGTGAGTTCTTCATGAAAGTTATAGAGCTTGTTTGTATCTTTCCATTGATGCAAATTATGGAATTTTTGGGCGATGGAGTAGAAAGTTATGAGGTTTAGAAGTTCTGTTTATGTTCAGGTGAGATGATCGACTAGCCACATTTGCGTAGATTTTTGACCCCTTTAGAGACCTAAATTGCCTTTACGTTCTTCATAGAAGTTGTAGAGTTGTCTTTTATCTTTCCATTGATACCAAGTCTGTAAAATTTGGAGTTCTGAGTCAAAAGTTATCCAAGTTGGAAAATAGGATGTTGGTCTGGCAATGTGCTCGACCAGCTCTTACTGGCCGACCTCTGATCTTCTAGTCCACCGACCTCTAGTCTTCTGGCCGACCGAACTTTGATCTTCTGGCCGACCAACCTCTAGTCTTCTGGCCGATCGACCTTTGGTCTTCTAGCTGACCGACCTTTGATCTTCTGGCCGATCGATCTCTGATCTTCTGGCCGACTGACCTTTGGTCTTCTAACCGACCGACCTTTGATCTTCTGGCTGACAAATCTCTGATCTTCTGGTCGACTGACCTCTGATCTTCTGGCCGACCGACCTTTGATCTTCTTGCTAGCCGACCTCTGATCTTCTGGCCGTCCGACCTCCCTTCACTTGTTTGGCCATAACTTTTTTGTCTGACCTCCGATTGATTTGATTTTTGAGGCGTTGGATTCCTAAGACATCCCTCTTTCTCTCCTTACCAAATTTATAGGTTTTTATATTGGATTGAGAAAGATCGATTGAATCAAAGTGGGAGGATCGATTAAAAGAGTATGAGGGGATATTTTTCTGAACATGCTTCAGTAATTTGGAGATATCTGGAGCTATAGAGCTGCGATTGAGTTGATTCTTGTTGCTAATTAAACTAGAGACATGGCTCTACAAATGTTTTGAAGAAATTGATTTTCAATTCAGTCTCTAAGATGTTCAATTTCTGGAGTGAATTAGGTGTAATGTTCAGTTGTGGTTTAGTATTGGTCAGAAAGTGTTTTGGCCATAATTTCTTTATTTTTGAACCTAATTGAGTGATTTTGGTGTCTATGGAAACATACGACATAAAGGAACATTTCTCTAGAAGGAAGTGTTATCAAATTGTTTCATTTACCTGATCAAAATAAGAAGTCAAGATGTCAGTTTTTCAAGACAGAAGGAGGGCAAAAATGGAAAGATCACTTAAATGAAGGGTAAAAGGGGAAGAACAAGAAATGTGTGGCTTTGTTTAAAAGAAGCAGAGAGCTGTCGTAGGAGTTACAAAAATAGAAGAGAAACAGAAGAGAGAAAAATGAGAGACGGTTTGGTGGAGAATGGAATGAAAGAAAAAAGAAGATTAGGGTTTGATTTTTCTTCGATTTTAAGATGGATTTTGATGTTTGTTCAAGAAGGAAAAAGGAAGAGAAGCATGAGAGCTTTCTTTCAAGCCAAGAAACCCTTCATTTGGTCGAGGATTAAGGGGATTAAGAAAAGCATGAGGAGCATGAGGGAATGCTTTTTGAACAAGTATAAGCATGGAAATGAGGTGGGTACCATGTTTATAATTTGAATTATGAGCCAATTATAAGTTTTCGAAAAATCAAGAAGAGAAATGATTTGCAAATTTATTGTTTTCAAATAATTCGATAAATAGCTATAATTGTAAACTTCTTTGTTTATAAATGATTTTAATAAATTGCTATGATTTTCGCATTCCATGTGTTTGAATGATTGAGAATTTTATATGTGAATTTGTGTCACATTGTGACTTTATAAATGAAGTTGTGTTTGAATAGGGCGTAATTATGAAAATTGAGTTTTCGAAATGTGCTTTAGGGCAATCGGTTTTCAAGTGTGAAAATATGTTATGTGGGTTTGGTTAGGTCCCATAAGATGTTAAGTGCACTTGTTAAAAAGGCTTCTCCCGCCTGCCCGTTAGGGGCATTGGAGCTCCTTCGAGGACTCCCATAAGATCACGGTTACACAAGACCGCTATGTGGGAATGTGTAGTACGTTCTGTTTCTGGACTGACCTAAATCATTCTGATGTGTTATGTGCTCTTGTTTTGTTCTAAGTGTGA
Organism: Erythroxylum oxycarpum; assembly: GCA_025629785.1. Taxonomy (NCBI): domain Eukaryota; kingdom Viridiplantae; phylum Streptophyta; class Magnoliopsida; order Malpighiales; family Erythroxylaceae; genus Erythroxylum; species Erythroxylum oxycarpum. The sequence goes on along the minus strand of JAOTAZ010000659.1, from coordinate 12,856 downwards.
TGCATCCATGTTTTAAAAATTGTTAATGAATTCTTTGATAAGTTGAGAAATGTTGACAAATAAGCATTTGATGAATTTCTAATGTGAAATTTCTATAAACTGGCAATAAATTTTGGAAAATGTTTTTGCTTATTTTTCGGTTATAACCATGTTATCCACGAGCTATAAGCTCACCCCCTCTTCATTCCCATCCACAGGTGATGAGAAGAAGATCGGGTTAAAGAAAGTGAAGGTTTTTGTTTGTATGTGCTCATCTTGTATTGTTTTTAAGTTAAATTGTTGTTGAGAATTTTGAGATTGTTGTATCTTGTGTATATATTCAGATTTTGGATATTGATGTTGTATTATGACTTGGAAATGCCATTCATATTTTGTAGGCATTTATTTTATGATGTAAATGAGTTATGGATTTGTGTATAGAATTGAGATGTGAATGTGTTGGGTATTGAAGTATTATGATGATATGAATGTGATTGATTGCGTTTGGATTCCGGACAGGAGGTCCGATGATTGTGATGGTTGGTCTAAATTATTGAAGTGCTTTTTGTGTATGAATTCATGGTATTTAGACATATGTGGGATTTTATGGCAAAAGAGAAATAAGATTTTCTTGTAAATGATGAGATATGAGATATTATAGAATTTTAATAATTAAATGGATTGATGAATTGGAATTGATGAATTTCAAATGGGACATTCAATTGTTTTGAATGAAAAAAAATATACCGATTTGGATTGGTTTAGATCAGGATCGTCGTATAGTTTTCCAACGTGTTTGTTTGTTTTCTTCTAAAATATGCGTTTTCGGATGTCAGAGTTAGGAGTTCGTCCTTAAGGATTTTGTTTTCTTTGTTTCCGAAACTTTCGATTCCTTCGGTTTTTGATTCGATTTGATTTTCTTTGGATTTCGCTCACTTTGACTTTTGCTTTTGATTTCCGTTCCCTTCATTCGTTTAATCGTTTTGGTTTCTTTGATTATGAGATTTTGTAAATCTATTCCTTCGATTCCTCGTCCGTTCTTTTGTTATTCGTTTTGCTTCTGGCCCTTCGTTTTCTCTTTGGGCTTTTGTTTTTAGTTTTTCCATTTGTTTCCATTTTGCGTTTTTCCGGTTGGGGTCCGGTTCCAAAATTGGGTCCCAACACAATATCTCCCCAAATTTAAATCTTCTAGTGCCAAATCGATTCATAACATCTCAAACACCAAATTTATCTCACAAAATTCTCAATTCCCAACTCATTTGGTTCATCAAAACCATAATTTTTCATCATTCATCATAGCTGTCACAAACACAAATCCTATGCAGTATCAGAACTTGTAACAATCATATTTTTCCATTCTGATATCCAAAAATTACAAACTTTACATCGTTGGAAAGCTAGAAAAATTATCTACAACTTCCAAGAAGACCATTTTTACCAATTCTACCTATATCGTTCCAAATTTTCTCTTGAATTCAGAACATAATCCTACCCTTATGAAAATTTGAAAATTGCAATGTAAAAACTTGAAATGGCATAAACAAACATAATGCATATGTATTTCATTCGCGTCAAAATAAGAGTTTTACAACGCTTTAGTGGGCATTTTGAGCCACAATTACATCATAATCCAAAATACAAACTTTGCAAAACAATAAGTTCTCAAAATGCAACTAAAGCATTGTTTTACAAATTCTAACTTCAAAAGAACAAAAATGCAAAATGGAGTGATGCCTTGGCGCTCATCTCGATCACTCGCTAACTTGCTCATCACCTATGGGTGGGAAGATGAGGGGGTGAGCTTAACGCTTGTGGGTAACAGGTTTATAACCAGTAAATAAACAACATTCAAAACCTTCATAATCATAGCCAATTTCTTGTAACAATCCATAAAACATAAATTTCTCAACTTTGTCAAACTAGTTCACAAATCACATAAGTCATACATCCATCAAACTTGCCAGTACATCATAACTAATCAAACACATCAAAAACAATTAAACAAATCAAAATGGTTCGGGTGGATCTTTAACAGAATGTACTACATGTAGCGCCTCCTTATCGCAGGGTACACACCGGGACGCCCGAAGGTCATTCCGGTACATATCCTACGATAAGGGCGAGCTACATTCGATCACTACAGTCACTTCATATGGCATCATATCATTATTCGCTTATAAAGCATCATAAGAAAATCACAATATTTTTTAAAACCAACTTTTCCTCATTTCATTTATCAAAATCGAAGGTTTACATTGTGTCTTTCATCCTTTACTATATGCACATCAACAAATTCTAGTGCAAAAGTACTACAAAAATGAGGAAGATATGTACAATCTGACTAAGCCATCCTATAATCCTAGCTGACCGACCTTTGAGCCATGACTCGTCTTGCCAAAATACAATCTACACGGCTGTAGAGCCTCTCAGTAGCTAGAGTCGTCTCTCGGTCCTGAAAAGACAACGTTACAATTTTGGTGAGTTTTGTGAACTCAATGAGGTAACCATCATCGATGGTTCACTCAATTCATGTAACACATCATCTCATATAACAAATATTACACAAAATTGCGCTTCACATCATGAGACATTTTTCCAATTATTACGTTGTTGTGACCGAGTGCCTGAATTGTCCCATATAGGGCTCATTAAACGTTGAGCCAAAGGCTTTGATTCACTTTTGAGCTCGAAGCTCAGTTTTATTTGTTGAGCTTTAAGCTCTAATTGGTGGCTACTCAGGTCACAACTTCCATCATCTGATTATGCATTCATGGATGGAATGCATGTACCATAATCAATCATAGTATAAAGCACATAGGTCTCATATTCACATTCAAGCAGCACTTCAATATCTCAATTCACATTGCACAATCATCAGACCTCCTGTCCGGAATCCACAATCAGATCACATTCATTCTTTAATCAAAACATAAGCATACAAAAACAATAATTGAGAGAAACCGTCTAGGTTACTCACCAACTGCTCCAAAAGCTAGTGCCTGGAAGTCCCGGCAATGTCTGTGGGTTGACGTTCCAGTTGCTCCTCTATAACAATTAACATACAATTGTATCACAATTTGCACAATCACTTTTATAATGCACATGAAAGAAATGAAATATGTACAATGCATGTTCATGACAATCCCGGGTATTGCCATCACTTTCATCACAAAAACATTCTCAAAACAAAACTCATCTTTTTCCAAGTCACACTTCCGAGTTTATTAGTCACATTAAAATTAGATAATGAAGATAAAGCAATTTAATCAAACTCCCTTCTAGAAAGATATTCCTCTATGTCTTATGATTCCATTGACACCAAAATCACTCAATTTGGCTTAGTAATTGGGAAGAAATCCCTCGAACTTGTTTGGACTATTCTTATTAAAGTGTACTATACCCAATTTCCATCTAGAATTTGAAAACCTTAGAAACGATTTGTAGCCCTATTTATATAATTTACTGCAAAGGAAAAATCATATCATTTGGAATCCTATAGGTCCAAATAGGATCAAAACATTGAAGTATGCTCAGTAAAACTAATCTTATTGACCCTGTTCCAACATACTCCCACAATTCTCGTTGATCATTCCTTTTTCAATTCAGCACCAATTACCACAAATTTTTATGGAGATATAGGAAAATGTGTTAGGAACCTATTTCTTCAAGAATCAAGTCATTTGGAGGTCTATAGAAGAAGTTATAGTCAAAAGAAGCAACCAAGTTTAAGACCTCAATCAAATTGAACTTAGTTTGGCGCGATTGCCATAACTCTTGCTACAAATTTCAGATTGCTATCATTTGTGGACCATTGGAAAGAGGACTTCGAGATATACAACTTTCTTGAAGACCTCAAAGCGAGAATCGGCCTCTAAGAGGGCCAAAAAGGCAATATACTGTAGCTGTCCAGTGGATGTCCGTTAAACGGACATTATCGGGCCAAAGTGCACCATTTCATCCGAGAAGGTCCATGTCCATTTAACGGACATACATTGGCCTGGGGATTTTTTTACACCCGAAAAGGTCCATTTAATAGACCTAATGTCCGTTTAACGGACATTTGTCTCCCAAAACTTCCTCCAAAGCCTCTTCCAAGGTTCCTACACTCATTCTAACCTCTTATATACGCATAATCTTCTCAAATTCACCTCTTCTAACACAAAACCACTTCATAACAACTAAAACATCAATTAAATTTCATTAAACGCCCAACTCTCAACTCATTTCATTCATCATACCCAACTATATCTTATCATTCCAAATCTCTATCTTTTCTCCATAACATAACTTATTCCTATGTACCAATCACTTCATATTCAAACTTCATCATTTCAAGTTGATGACTACTTCATGTACACCACAAGTTTAGCTCAAAATCATCCATTCCCAATTCGTATTCCCTATTTGTTCATAAACACCCAAAATGGAACACATGCATAGACATTCATCCACAACTTTAGCTGCACTCAATTTCCTAACTTCATGTCAAGATTTGGGACTCTTCAAGACAAAATTAAAATCAACATCATCATAAGAAATGTAGCCAAATGCCTTTAGTTTCATCCTAACAAAAAATCAACTCATTTGGACAACTATAAAAGAAGTTATGGCTAATACAGTGAAGCATACTTAGAGATCATATTGCCACAAAATTTTCTAGATTTTCAACTTTCAACATTTACATCAACTCATCTTATCTTCTTATACCTAGATTATCACCTCCATTTAATTTCCTCATCATTATGTACCCAATTCAACCCAATAAATCAATCACAAATAAATCATAATCTATAATTTATCATTAACCAAAAATAGAGCATATATAAAGATATCCATTTATAAGCAATTTTCTACACTCATCCCATCACCCCTTTGAAAATCAATCAATCTCCAAACCTCTCTATACCCTTACATGAATTATTACTCATCCTACATAGTTAAAAACAAAACATGAACACAAAGCTTTCATCACCCATGACACATACATAACCCTTGCAAAATCAAAACATCAAATCTCAAGTTACTCATCATTCTAGTTTAAATTAACCATACCCATGACATTTAAAGCAAAACTTACTTGGTTTAGCTTCAATTTCTCCAAGATCTTCAAGAATAACACAAACCCCTAACTCTCCATACAACCCACGTTCTTCATCTTCAAGGGAGGTAAAGGTGGTTTCCTCAATACAAAGTGAAGAAGAAGAAGAGGGTAACAAATAACGGTGGTAAATGGAGGCAAGACAAACTCCAATGTTGCTGAGGTGAGAAAATCGTGGATGGAGAAGATGAGTGGAGAAATTTCAAGAGATGAGAGTAAGAGAATAAAGTGTAAGACAAAACTTAAAGAGATAGTCTTGTTTAACGGGTAAATTTCGTTGGTTAGGCTTAAGGTGTGGCAAGTGAGGTGGTTCCTCTATGGTCTTTTATTAAACTAGTCCATTTGTCTCCAATTTTTACTCTAATTGCCTCCCAATTTTCAATGACACTAGTCAATAATTACTAAAGTCATGTATCAAAATTTCATTGCCATTTGACAGTAAATTCTAGTATCATTTATCAATTGGTCAGCCACTTGACATTTTTTCTAGTCCAAACTTACCCCGAATTTTGCAAAAAATTTCCCAAAATGCTCCAAATATTCTAAAACAACAAATTCACTCTCAAAATCAATTTTCAATACCAAATTCACAATTCTCATTAACAATTACATTTATTAACAATTATACCCGGAATGTCAATGAATGCATGTACAATTATTGTTCATGTGCAAATATTCACTATTTATGTGCATGTACACCTTATGTAATGCATGAGCATGAAATGTATTTTCCTAATTTCTCTTATTGATCTCACATGTACCAAATTTCTAGGGTTCAAACCCTTTGTAGGGGAACGGGATGTTACATGCTAGGCATTCCTTGCACATGTGATTGACACTTCGGCACAGAGGGTTGAACTGGGTGATGTCCCTATTGTGCACGAGTTCCCTGATGTTTTTACAGATGAGTGACATGGATACCACTGTATCGCATGACACTAACATAATTGAAATAGTTGAAGATTCAATTATAATTGTTGGTGGATAAGGGCTTCATCAAACCAAGGCATTCACCATAGGGAGCACCAGTATTGTTTGTTAAAAAGAAAAATAGATAGGACTTTTCCCTTATGTGTTGATTATCGGCAATTAAATAGGGTTACCATCAAGAATAAATATCCAATTCCTAGTATCAACGATTTATTTAATTCGTTAAGAGGAGTTACAGTATTCTCAAAAATAGATATGAAGTCTGGGTACCGTCAATTGAAGATTGATGTGAATGACATGCAAAAGACTGCCTTCCAAATGAGGTATGGACATTATGAATTTTTGGTAATGCCATTCGGCTTAATAAATGCAACTAAAGTATTTATGGAATTCATGAACAGGGTGTCCCCTCCTTATTTAGATTAGTTTATCGTAGTCTTCATTGATGATCTTTTAATTTACTCTAAGAATGAAGAGGAGTAGGCTAGCCATCTCCAGATTGTGCTACAAATACTTCGCGAAAGTTAGTTGTATGTGAAGTTCTCAACGTGTGAATTTTTATTGAGGGAGATAGGATTTCTTGGGCATGTTGTATCAGGGGAAGGTATTTTAGTAGATTCGAAAAAAGTGGAAGCTATATTTGAATAGGAACAACGCAAAAATGAGATAGAAGTCCACAACTTTTTTAGATTAGCCAGTTATTATCGGAGTTTTGTTGAGGATTTTTTCGTGCTTGCAACTCGTTTGTCGGGCTTACCTGGAAGGGAATAAAATTTCAGTGGGATGACAAATGCAAGGCGAGTTTCCAGGAGTTGAAAAAGCGATTGACTTCAGCGCCAGTGTTTGCCTTACCTACCCGAGGTATACAGTGAAGCTAGTCACTAGAAACTTGGTCGTGTACTTATGTTGGCCAGGCAAGTAATCACAAATATTTCTAGATAGCTAAAGAAGCATGAGCTAAATTATCCTATTCATGATTTGGAGTTTGCAGCGGTAGTATTTGCACTTAAGATTTGGAAACACTATTTTTATGGGGATATTTGTCATATATAAACCGACCACAAGAGTTTGAAGTATCTAATGACATAAAAGACCTAAATCTCAGACAAAGGATCGTTGGAGTCGATTAAGGATTATGACTTAATAATCAACTCTCATCCAGATAAAGCAAATGTGGTAGCCGATGCATTGAGTTGTGAGTCCTATTCGGCAGTAACTGATAGGCAAGATCCTTACATAACACATTTGATGAGTGTGTGAAGCATTGGGGTTGGACTTCAGTGGTAGAAGATGATGGAACATTGCTAGCAAGGTTTAAAGATCGGCCTATATTATTTGATGAGATCAGGAGATCGCAAGCTAACGATCCCGAGTTAAGAGTTATTCAGGATAAATTGTTATTCGAAGAGAGTGAGGGGTTCAGATTGAGAGAAGACAAGTTGTTAGTTTTTAGAGGCAAAGTCTGTGTGTTGAATGACCAGGGACTCAGGAGAGCTATCTTAGAGGAAGCTCACAATTTGGCTTATGCTATGCATCCTGGTAGTACCAAGATGTATCGAACTCTTAGCGGGAGTTATTGGTGGTTAAGGATGAAGAGAGAGATAATGAAATTTATGGTCAGATGCCTTCCCTATCGATAAATTAGGCAGAGCATTAGAAACCAGCAGGTATGTTACCGTCTTTGCCTACTCCGGAATAGAAGTGGGAGCATGTGACAATGTATTTTATAGTTGGATTACCTCGTACACCAAAGGGTCACGATGCTATTTGGGTTATAGCGGATAGATTAACGAAGTCTACTTATTTTTTGCCTATTCACATAACCTACTCATTGGAAAAATTGGCAAAGTTGTATATCGATGAGATTGTAAAGCTGCACGGGGTGCCAGTTTCTATAGTATCAGACAAGGATCCGAGATTCACCTCACAATTTTGATCAAAATTTTAGGACTCTTTAGGAACTAAACTGAAGTTTAGTACTGCCTTCCACCCCTAGACCGATGATCAATTAGAGAGGACCATTCAGACACTGGAGGATATGTTGAGAGCATGTATGATAGAATTTCAAGGGAGTTGGAACCGACACTTGCCTTTGATAGAGTTTGCTTATAACAATAGTTATCAGACAAGTATCAGTATGCCACCATTTGAGGCACTTTATGGGAGGAAATGCAGGATACCTCTGTATTGGGATGAGGTTAGTATGGCCAAAATCAAAGGAATCAAATTGATAGAAGTTACCACTCAAAAGATAAAAGTCATTCGAGAGAAAATGAAAGTCACCCAGGATCGTAAAAGAGTTATGTGGATAAGAGGCGACAACCATTAGAGTTTGCAGTTGCTAGCAGGGTTTTTCTGCAGATATCACCATAGAAACGTGTCATCATATTTCAGAGTTGAGGGAAGCTAAACCCTCAGTATATTGGACCTTTTCGTATCTTGGAGCGTGTCAGGACTGTGACATATCGGTTGGAATTACCATCAAACTTGGATAGGATCCATAACTTGTTCCATGTCTCAATGCTTAAAAAGTAGTTACTGGATCGATCTCATGTTTTGGAGACGCCTCCGGTAGAACTGAGGGAAGACCTAAGTTTTGAAGTGAAACTGTTGCAGATTTTGGATCGACATATAAAGAAATTACGCAGCAAGGAGGTACCCACGGTTAAAGTTCTTTAGAAGAGCGATAAGGTTAAGGAGATGACATGGGAACTTGAGTATAATATGAGACGTCAATATCCTCATTTATTTGTGTCCTCGACATAGGAGTTTCGAGGACAAAACTCTTTTGAGGAGGGGAGGACTTGTAACGCGAGAATTTCTAGGCCCTTTTGTATTGATCGGTACTTAGAGATGCTACTGTATATTGATATAGACATGGTTGTGTTTGAGTTCAAACATGTATTTAAGTCATTTGGGTATATATGTAAATGATTTATAATGTTATATGCTCTTACATGAACTTAGAGTTCATCGGTATGCGAAATCTTGGAGATTTCCGACATATAAGCTTTTAAGTATGTAGAACCAAGTCATTGGATGAATATGACCATGGTGGTTGAATTAAATGTGTTCTAATGCCTTAGAGGTGATTAGACATGATTTAGACTTATTGGACACTTAGAAAGCTTAATTGGAAAAGTTGAAGTACATAAGGACTTATTTGCAAATTGTTAAAAGATAAAGGACTTAATTGTAATTTTACAATTCTTGGAGGACCAATTAGCAATTTTGTTAAGTCAAAGGGCCTAATTATAATTTTCAGAAGTCCAAGGATTAAAACAAAATTAAAAGATTTGGTGATTCCCAAATTTTGGGCTTAATTGCAAATTTAGGGAAGTTTGGAGGGTAAAATGGTAATTTCATACAACCTAAGGGCAAAATGGTAAATTCACCATATTTTAGTCTTCTCCTTTCTTTTAATTCAAACTAAGTGTTTTAAATCTTGAATGGGGGTGCACGTCCATACATAAGAAGAGAGGAAAGAGAGGAAGTTTTGGCCATCACCAAAATTCACCCTTCTTTTTTATTTTTCAACTCAAACCAAGGTGTTCTAAGCTAATTTAGGGGAACTCAAGTCTATCATTAGATTTGAGAAATTCTCAAAGGATTGGAAAATTGTTTCATCTCTCTCTACATTAGGATTTGGAGTTTGGTGTTAAGATATGTTGTTCTCCATGCTTGATTATGCATGAAACACGGTTTAGATGAATGAAATTTGTCATACAGAGGTTCTTTAAGTCAAAACCGAAATTGTCCCCTTTAGATGAAAGTTTGTGAATTTTTGAATATCTTTTGGAATTGATGGTTTAAATGAATTCTATGATGTTAATTATACATGTATGATGTGAATTGATGATGAAGAATGAAGAAGATTTGTATTGGTTAAGTTTAGGTCAAAATGATAGAGAAGAGGTGGATTAAGGTAATGAGTTGTACAATTGATAAAATGTAGCTTAAATGAAGGAAATTGGTTGGAATGGTGTTGGACCCTAAACTTTTTTTAGAAATTAGAACTATTAAATGAGAAATTGTTGGCGATTATTCATGTGTAGAGAAAAGGAGACTTCTTGAATTTGAAATGAAACAAAAAAGATGGTTTAGATACAAGATGGGTTATATATGAAAGGTTAGTAGTTAAAAGTTGGAAAATGTAATTGAAACATGTTCATTGAGTATGCTTCGATGTTTTAGCCATAACTTTTGATCTAGTTATCTAAATGAGATGATTCTTGATTTGGATTAAACTATAGAAATATGGTTACAAATTGTCCTATGAAATTGAGTTTTGATTCTGTATCTAAGAATATTAATTTTTGGATGGAAGTTGAGCACAAAATAAATTTTCAGTATAAGAATAGTTCGGAAATGTTTATGGCATAACTTTCATATTTTCGAACCAAATTAAATGATTTTGATGTCATTAGAAAATTGAGACAATGAGGAACATTTTTCTAGAAGGAAGTGGTAGCAAATTCCTTCAATTACATGATTAGAAAAAGGTTTTGATTTTCGGAAGGAGTTATGCATAATTTAAATAAATTTTTTGGTTTTGATAGATTAATTATTTTATTTGTAAAGTTAATTAGCATGTTTATATGAGTAAGATTATATAACATAGTTAATTGAATTATACTGTTAAGGTGGTAAGATTGCATGAGGGGCAAAATTGGCAAGTTACTTAAGCATTTAAGTTACAAGACATATAAGGAAGGGTAAAATGGACATTGTTCAATCATTAATGGTATAAAAGGAAGAAGAAAAGAGTGTTTTACATTTAGAAAGGAGCCAAAAACGTGAATGAGAGAAAGGAGAGAAGAGAGTTTGGTGGAGAAGAGGAGAAAAGAAAGAAGAAGAGCAAGCTAGGTTTTGATTTTTCTAAGCTTTCAATAGGGATTTTGAAGTTTCTTAAAGAAGGGAAAAGGAAGAGGAGGATGAGAGCTTCCATTAGAGCCAACAAACTCTTCATTTGGTGAAGGATCAAGGTAGGAGCATTCTTGATTTGTTAGATTTTTGAAAGGGTTTTAGTTCCTATAGCTGAAGAAATGCATGGGTTTAAGAATTTTAAGATCAATTTTAGTGAATATGTCTTATAGGTTTCTCAATTGGAATGCCTATTGATTTTGGGATTTTTTTCAATGTTGAAGAAAGTGAAGAGAGACAAGAGGAGCAAGAGTAGAGGATTTTTTAGCAAGGATTCAAGCAAGGAAATTAAGGTGGGTTTCATATTTATAATTTGAGTAATGAGCAATAAATGTTTTCTTTTGAATCAAGAGAATAAAATGATTTTAATGGCTTCATAAATATTGCATCATTGCTTTTGAATGATTTGAGTATTTACTATATGCTTAGTATGTGAATGTTGTTGATGAATTAGAATTGCTACACGAAAAGGGTTTTCAAAAAATTGCATGTTCATGAAAAATAAGTTTCCGAAATGTTGCCATTTGGGCAATCTATTTTCAAGTCATGAATTACATGTTATATGGGTTTGTTGGGGTTTGTTCTGTCAGTCAAGTGCACTTATCTAAAGGGTTCTCCCACCTACCCGCTAGTGACATGGAGCTCCTTTACGGACTCCCTTAAGTTCACGGCTATGCAAAAATATTATGTGGGATTGCGATAGTACGTTCTGTTCATGGCTACACAAGATCCTTATGGGAAATGTGTTAGTACGTTTTGTTACGGACTACCCAAACCATTTTGATGTGTTTATGTGTTTATGATATGTAGACCAGATTAATGCATAAATGATTTGTTTTATTGTGAATTTGGTCGAAAATTTATGAACCATGTGTTTTATGATTCAATAAGAATTCTCTATGACAATGAAGTTTTTGAATGATTTTGCTTGTTATCCGTTATAAACCTGTTACCCACGAGCTTTCAAGCTCACCTCTGCTCTCCTTCCCTTATTCAGGTGATGAGTAAGAGACCGAGTGAAAGAAAGTCAAGACATTACTCTTAATTTGCATTTTTTGTTTTGTTTTGGAGTAGTTAATGTAAAACAAGACTTCAACTATATTTCGAGAATTATTGGATTTTGCATCTTTTGTATATTAGATTTTGATATTGATAATGTATTACGGTGCAAAATGCCCATTGTAGTTTGAAAAACTTTTAATTTATGATGTTAATGAAATATGGATTCGTGTATGGATTTGCAATGTGAATTTATGTATGGATGAGGTGGAGTTAGAATATGAATTAATTAAGGATGAGGTTAAGTTAGAATTAAGTATACTTGAAGAAGTAATCCACTTAAGTTGATGATTTTGAACATGAATTGTTGTGATACATATATATATATATATATATATGTATACACACACATAAGTGAGATGTCATGGCAAAGAAAATAGGAATTATGAATGGATAAGAATGATGTTGCATTAGTTAAGGAAGTGAATTTCGGACAAAATCTTAAGTTTTCATAGGGGTAGCATTTGTGTTCTGACTTCTAGGGGGAAAATTAGGTTAATTTAGGTAGAATTAGACAAAGTTGTTTGCATGCCTCTTAGCTTTCCAAAGATATAAAGTTTGTAATTTTTGGATACCATGGTGAAAAGATATGATTGTTACAAGATGTGATGCTCCATGGAATGTATGCATAGGACATCTATTGTTGGATCCCGTTACCGGAACCCAACCTCTTACTATACATACCTTCATACCTGAGCGTGGTACCCCGAATTCCTTTCTCAAACATGCTGGGCCCCATTGCGGTTGAATCGCAAAACGTAAGCATAATCCAAAAATCCTCAAGTATATAGAATTCAACTAATTCTAATCCATACACAAAACCATCTTTCCGTTCATCGTTATCCATTCATAATTCACTATTCATAA
>JAOTAZ010000367.1:0-19615 GCA_025629785.1 Erythroxylum oxycarpum | reverse complement strand
TCAAATTGGAAAACCTAACTAACCCAATACATGAAATTGATGGTAGAAACACTAAACCCATCTATTTCTTAAGCTTTCCTAACCAAAACCCATTCAAAAGCTAAATCTTGAAAACATAACTTACCTTGAATCTTTACCCAACTAAGCGGTTTCTAGAATCAAATGGAAGCTTTGATCCTCCTCTATCTTTTTCCTCCTTGAAATTACTCCAAAAAACCTCTTGAACTCTTGGAAATGAAAGCCCTAACTTTAACTCTTCTTTTTCTCCTTTTTCTTCTTACCTACGACTACACTCTCTTCTCCTCTCTCTAATTTTCGTCCCTCTCTCTTCCCTCTCATGCAATCTTCATTTAATATCTTCTTTTGTACTCTCACTTAAGCCCAAAGGCTTATTAGACCCTTAAGGAAAAAGCCTTGTCCATTTCTAACTTAAGTCCCTCACTTAAGCCCAAAGGCCCATTAGATCCTTAGGTATTTATCATTTAACTTTTTAATTAAATTTAATTCATGCTAATCCATGCCACCTAACCTAATTAATACTACATGCTAATTAATGTCAATATAGTTTAATCTATCAAGACCCCATAATTCAACCTAATCATGCTTAATAAAAAAAATTTAGGGGCCAACACCAAGGGAGTCAAAAACTAGGTTTACTGAAGCTTACCCGAGAATGTCCGTTAAACAGACATAGGCTGGCAAAATAGCCCTTTTCGCCCGAGAAGGTCCGTTGAACGAACATCCATGTCTGTTTAATGGACATTGGCAAGGCAGGGGGTCCAAATTCACCCGAGAAGGTCCGTTGAACGGACATGCACTGGTTAAAAGGCCCAAAACTCCTTTCAAAGCCTCTCTAATGCTTCCAACTTCCATCCTAACACCATAAACACTTATAATCATCCCAAATTCACTTGTTCTAATGTAATAACACTCCTAGATCATTCAATTGCCAATTGGAATGCATCAAACTCCCAAATCTCAACTCAAAAACTCATAACATACACAAATTCTCATCATTCTCCATACCTATCCTATTCTTACTTCCCATATAGCATCATCACTCCTAAGGCTTATATCTCTCAACTCCAAATCGCAAAATTTACATACTTTATAGCGACAAAAAGCTTTCAACAGATGCTACAATTTTCATGAAGATCATTTTCTCAAATTCTGTCTAAATCAAAAAATCAACTCTCTACTCCAAAAAGTCAAACTGTCTTAATTCTCCCAAAATTCTCACACTTTCACTATTTATTTCTTGCTTTTCAACTCCATTTCAATCAACTTGTTCTCTCTCAATTTCATAGCACATGCACATTTTCTCAAATTCAAGTCATCTAAAACCAAAACTTTCCTTTAACTCAAAACACTCACAACACATACCTATACAAAAACACTCTTTTCATGCATTATCCTCAAACATATTATGCCAATTTGCTCCCATTAGCATGACTCAAATAAAACATCAAACACAATCATTCCACTTCAAGCATATTCTTTTTCTTTGTACTTGCATAAATCACCACGATTTCCTCATTTAATTTCATTTCATAAATAAAAAATCCCACTAAGAGATCGGGGTCCAACAAATGTAGTTTTAGAAAATAAAACATTGTCCTTTGCACTTCAAATGTAGGTTTGTTGAAAACAATATCGTTTCTCAAAATACATAATAAAAACATCAGTTTCAAAACAATGTCGTTTCTTAAATACATTAGCATATTAGCACCCATTTGAGATTCAATTCTACTATGCATTACCTAGGTTCAAAATTCACACACAAGTCATCATACATGTCTTAGGATGTTCTAATCCTATTTGAGAGATATGGTTTCCCCAACTCACCTCAAAAGAAGGTGTACACTCCCTTAGATTCAACAATCCTCGGTATGAGCTCCTCGATTCACAACTCCCGAGCCTTTATACATAACAAAGAACATATAATGTATTTACTACTTAAACACGAATTTCATATTTATACACCATCATATAAGTCTATAAAACACAATATCGCTCTCTTTAAGCTATAGGATTCAACCATTAACTTTCTCACATGGTTACTTCCTTACTATTCACATTAGCTTTTCTTTTGCATTTTCAGAGGCATTTAATGCCTTTAAGAACATAATTAAGATAATTTTTATCCAAGCACATTAGGCCATTATTCATCAATCTAAGCAACAATTCAAGTTTACTCTTAAGTAAACATGAAAGTCGCTTTCAATGTATATCATTACGAATCCTTAAATCCTAAGCCTAGTTCACTTAGACATTTCATCAAACACCTAATGTCCATGACTTTTCAGTCATATTTTCAAGGCTTTATCATGGTAATTCATGCTCCTATCTTGTTATATAAAAAATACTTCCAATCAACAACGCATTTCACCACTCTATTCAATCCAATTCCCTTCATTTAAGCCATATTCATCATAATTATACAACTCATCACATTAATCCATTCCTTCTTCCATCATTTCGACCAAGCCTATCCAACATACTTATTCTTCATTTTTCATCATCAATTCACATTATACATGTACAATTAACACCGTAGAATTGATTTAGACCATATTAAAAAATTCACAAACTTTCAACAAAAGGGGACATTTCGGTTTTGGCTTAAAGAACCCTCTCCATGACACATTTAATTCATCTAAACCATGTTTCATGCATATTCAAACATGAAGAACAACATATCTTAACACCAAACTCAAAATCCTAATGTAGAGAGAGATTAGACAAAATTTAACTAAACCTTCCTCTGATTATATCTTTAAATCCTTTGAGAATTTCTCAAATCTAATGATAGATTTGAGTTCCTTGACCCCAAATTAGCTTAGAACACCTTGATTTGAGTTGGAGAATCAAAACAAAGGGTAGGGTTTAGTGAATAGCTGAAAATTGGTCTTCAATATTGACTCTTCTTTGACCAAAATATGGTGAAATTACCTTTTTGCCCTTAGGTCATGTGAAAAATACCATTTTACCCTCCAAACTTTCTTAAATTTGCAATTAAGCCCAAAATTTAGGAATCACCAAAACTTTTATTTTTATTTCGGCCTTTGGGCTTTTGGGAATAATAATTAAACCCCTTAAATTTATAAAATTATATATTGGTCCACCACGAATTGAAAAATTACGTTTTAGTCCTTTAACTTTTAATAATTGGAAAATAAGCCCTTATGTACATTAATCTTTACAATTAAGCTTTCTAAATGTCTAATTGTAAAGCTTAATTGTAGGAAAATCCCGGTGCGTGCATCACATACACGTGGTGTAGAAAACAAAAAAAAATTGATCCGGGACTTTCCCAAAGTCTACGATCTATGTGTCTATACAAAGAAGTATCATAATTCTCAAACCACAACGATCAAAGGAGACCGTCTCTAATGGTATCCATGCAGAGGTCGGAGAATCTAACCATATCAAACTTTTTGATCCGGAAATAGCTAGAACAAAGAAGAGAATGCTAGCTTTTACCTTTGTTCTTGGGGAGCAACGTGAAGGAGGATGAAGCATGGAAGAGGAAGAAGATGAAGAGAGCTTCAGAGATGTTGAAAAACTTGTTTCTAAAACATGTTAAAATCACTTTGGGCAGTGTGTGTCCGTTAAACGGACATGGATGTCTGTTTAACGGACTGTCTCGGGTGAAAATGGACAGTTTGGCCAGTCCATGTCTGTTTAACGGATATGCTCGGGTCAGCCTCCGTGTTTTGCAATTTTTATCAGTTTTGAGGCCGAATCTCACTTTGAGGCCTCTAATATGATTTGTAGATATGGATGTCATCTTTCAAATGGAATAAGAACGAAGGCATTTGGATATTTTTAGAAAAATTTATGGCAATCGCGCCAAAGTATGTTCAATTTGATTTTGGGGAATGAACATGGTATATTCTTTTGATCATAACTCCCTCATCCGACCTCCAATTGAGGTGATTCTTAAGGCAATGGTTTTCTAAGACATGTAGCTATCTCTCCACAAAACTTTGTAGCATTTGGAGTTGATTTGAGGAAGTTTGTATTAGAGCAAGTAAGAGGTCGGTCAAGAGAGCAAGTTTAGGGAATGAGCACATTTTGGTATTTTGATGATATCTTGAGCTAGAGAGCTCCGATTGAGGTAATTCTTGTGTCAAATTAAACAAGAATCGTAGAGCTATGATTTACATGAAGAATTCAAATTGAATTTAAGATTTTAAGTTTTTCAAACTTTGTGCACAAATAGGAGAGATGAGTTCAAGCATGGTGATTAGGTAATATGGGCACACCATGGAAAATATGGTAAGTGAATTTTGGGATGTTATAAGATTGAAGATGTATTCATAATGTCTTTAAGGGTTCAAAGGGATTAAGAATAAAAAAAATATATAACCCTTCCAATTTATATGCACACTCACGTGTCAAGACTTGTCGCAAGAGGAGTTGGGTTCCGGAAACGGGATCTAACAATTAATCCTTTGATGGCCTTGGTTACCCCATAAAAAGTTAGGCAGTTCTTTCATCCTGGATTGTATTTATTACTATAGGTATTATTTTGGGTTCTTAGAGCATTACCCAAATAATCAACATGTTTGGTTTGATCAAATTGACAATCTTGTCCTAGGTGATCTAATCCACATGACTCATATTGCATCACTCGTCCTTATGGAGCCATAGTAATATTGTCTATCTTCTTGCTTAGGGCTTCCACTTGACTTAACAATCTTGTTACTGCATCTACTTTATAACCTCCCTGTGGCATACTAGTGGTTCGTGCTCTAGCTAAGCATCATTGATAGTTATTCATGGCTATATCCTCAATCAATTCTTGGGTTGTTTTAGGTGTCATGTTATTAAGCGTCCCCCTAGTTGCTACATCAACAAACTGTCTAGTGTTTTGATTTATCCCACTTTAGATTGTTTGGATTTGCATCCATAGAGGTAGTCTATAATGTGGGCATCATCAAAGCATCTCCTTAAACCTCTCACAAGTTTCGTATAATGATTCCCTTTTAGTTAGGAAGTAAGATGAGACATCGTTCCTCAGCTTCGAAGTCTTTGTAGGAGGAAAATATTTTAGTAAAAAAATTTCCACCACTTAATCCCAGGTGGTTAGTGACGAACGTGGCATAGAATTGAGCCATTGATTTACTTTTCCTTTTAAAGAGAAAGGAAATAAACACAATCTTATGGCATTGTTATTTTCTCTGTTTATCTTGAATGTATCGCAGATCTTTAAAAAGTTAGAGATGTGTGCATTAGGATCCTAGTCTCGGAGTCCATCAAATTGTTGTTGCACTATCTGAATGATGTTTGGTTTAATCTCGAAATTGTTTGCTTGTACAGTAGGTCTCATAATGTTAGATTCCACGCCATTTAAGTCTGGCCTAGCATAATTAAACATCGTTCGAGGTTGATCCACCATGTTACACGATTGCTCGGTGTTCGTATGAATGTCCAAGTCCTCTATTCGACGATCTAGTTCAAATTCCCTAAAACTTGTCCTATGATGATTCCTACACACAGTTCTTTCTATCTCAGGTCTAAGTCAAATAAGTTCTCAGTATTACTCCAAGTTATAAACCAACCTGGAGTCTAAGTCTAAAACTAAAGAAATAAAAAACACAAATCAAATAATGTAAAATAAAATAAAGCAAACAAATAAACAAGTTCATGTAAAACAAAACAAACAAATAAATAAAACAAAAATAGTAATATCTAGATTAACAAAACTAAAGTGTTCCTAATATCATTGTCCCTAGCAACGACACCAAAAACTAAATTCTCCTAAAGCATAATAGCTAATATTAAATAACCACAAATGCATGGCATAACGGTAGCTAATACCGGCAATTACGAGTTGATCTTATGAAGACGGTAAGTAATAGTAATTACTGTTGTTTAATTATCTAACCTATAGATGGATTGTAATTTTAATTAAGAAAACTCAAATGTAACAATTAAAGTAAATAAACAGTATGAATCAAAGAAAGGGATTGATGATACTTAATTAATTATCAATATCAGATGATTAGTACCTACGCTTCGAATCCCCCTAAACCCTTAACTGATTGATTATTTGTCATGCAATCATGTTGTTGATTAATAAGACCATGGAGATTCCTAAGGTGTGCTAGTAGCTAACCTTGAGTCTACCAACAACTAATCCTAAAGGTCTCTAACCCAATTACTCAGGTTAAAACTTATAGGATCGCCTTATCATGTTATGAATGCCTCTATTAGGTTTGACCTAAATCTAGAAGATTTATGTCGTCCTATTTCTAGGATTGAAATCAAATCTTTCCAATTATCGAGGATCTATCCATGCCTAGGATTTCTTAATCCCTAAGTATGAAATCAGATTAATAGATAGTAATAAAAACAGATAATCAGATCTCAATAATCAACAAACGCAATTGCATTCACAAATTAATCAAATCATTGTTTGGAATCAGCTAGGGTTCATTTGTCCTAGATACTAACAAAAAATTTAGATATACATTAGTGAACATGAAATCACATCCATATATACAAAAAACAAAATAGAAAACATCGGAATCATAATTCTAAATCTCTATGTATGTTATCTATCGTCTATTCTGACAATGTAGACATTTGATCTTACATTCTGATGAATCTTGATAAGAATCCCTCATCTTCTGCTCCTCAAGCTCCGAATCACCTCTGAATGTCTCTAGACATTCCCAACCACTCTCTCTCTTCAATTAGCTCTGAAACATTGAATTTATAAGAAAACTTAGAATTTTAGGTTATGTACGCTCGTATGCATGCCTTATACACTCTTAATGCACGCTCATATGAGCATGCATAATCGAGGTATGCTGGATATCTCAAAAGTACACGGGCTTGCAAAAGTACATAGCTGTGCATTTCTTCCAGGTTGTTTTTTTCCAGTTTTAGCTGTATTTTCATTTCGTTTCTTCTCCTTTAAGTCCATAGAGGCAATTATAAATTGTAAACACACTTGAAGCATATTAATTACCAAACATTAAGCAAAATACATCAAATATGGGTGTCAAAATATAGCCAAATATTCATTTATCATCTAGCTTCTCTCTCGGTAAGGCATTCCATTAGTCGATTTGTAATACTTTCTTTTTCCTCCGGAAGCTTTTTTAAATTATCCCTCCATTCTTGAAACCCGTCATTGTCTTTTCTTTACTCTCAAATGCGTGTCAATCAGTTTTCATTTCAACAAGGGCCTCTATTAATTTATCTTCCAAAGTAGGCTTATTTACTAGTAGTGCTTGGTGTTGTAAATATCTAGTTGGAGCGATCTATAAGTGTACGAATTGCTCCGCTTTGAATTGTAGTTTTTCTTATACACTGCACCATGAAGTTGATAGCATATGTTTGGCCTTTCATATGGTGATGTCATAGTTTGTGAAGACATATTCTGGCTCCCATAAAAATGTTGTCCACTCCATCCTTCCATTATAAGTTGTGGCTATGACGATGAATCGTAATTCCTACAATAAGCTACAAACTCAAAAAAATTCAAAAGAAAATTAAATTAATAAGAAAAAAATATAATAAGATAAAATAAAATAAAATAATTACAAAAATAAAAGCAAAATAAAATAAAATAAAATAAAAACAAAGATAAAACAAAATGAAATGAAAATGAGTAGAGTAATAACATTCAAGCTTTCCTAATATCAAAGTCCCCAACAACGACGCCAAAAGCTTGATTGGAATTATTTTGTGACTAGCCAAAATTTAATACCGCAAATGCACAATGTAGTGTAGCTCGAGTACCAGCAAGTACGAGTCGATCCCAAAAAGACTATGAATACTAATACTTACCCTTCCCATGTTATCTAATCTAAAGATTGATTTTAGAGTTGGTAATTTAAAAGACTAATAGTTATCAAACTAATGATCAATCGAAGGGGATCTAATGAAAATGATTACTTAATAGGTTACTTCAAATTTAATTGAATAAGTTTTGGATAGTTTTGTATAATGCAAATCTGGAAATTTTAAATTTGATTAGGGTTAATTGATTAGATCCTAAAAGAGAGTTATCAAGACAATAGAAAATCTAGGATCAAACACATAAATTGATTTAACAAGATTAAAGAAACAAGGAAATAACAGTTCCTAAGTATTCAACCTTGATCATTCTCAATTTTATTGGTAGTTCATTTGTTAATTGTTTGGTCGTTTTGTTTTATTTATTTGTTTTAAACTATGTTATTTAATTTTATTCAAATCAACTTCATGTTAATTAGACAAAGTTAGTTTCGAAATGTTAGCTACTGCATAGTACTTATAGGAATGATAACCTCTTATACTATATGATATGATTCGTATACCTGTGGATATTGAGAGTTTTATTATAGATGAAACATGCTCAACAAGTTTTTGGTGTCGTTGTCAGGGATTTTAACATTAGGACAATTTGAAGTTCTTTAATTTAAGGATTTTATTACCCTTTCTTGTGTGATTGTGGTACCTAATCCTAAGAAATAAAAATAAAAAAAGAGAAAGAAAGTTTGGATGCAAAGTAGAAGACACATCAATTTAGACATCACAAGGTAGAATGATGAATCTGAAGAGTTAAAGGCCAAGAAGACATAGAAAGAGCAATGGTAAAGGAAATAAATCACCAAGAGGAAAGGACTCTTATAGACTTTAAGAGGCCAAGATTCAATGCCTATCATCAAGAAATTACACGACCACTAATGCAAGTGGCACATGATCTGTTAGGGCAGATGGCGAACAATAATTGTCTTTAAACATCGAAAGTAAGTTAACAAGGGTCAACCTTCTAAGATTAAAAAAAAGGAATGATTTTTATAGATCCAATGATAATATTGCAGGTTAAGATTGCCAACCTAACCAAGCAACTAAACAACTTGAAAGCCACCTGTTCCTATCCACTCAAAGCAATTCAGTATGGATGTGAGCTATGCAGACGATAGCTAATTGCTTCCTAGTGGAAAACAAAAACATGGAGTAATTCAACTTCAACTGAGCACAATTTGGTTGGGGAATTAATCATTCTTATTTGAACACATACAATTATAGGTGCTAGAACAACCCAAAATTTTCTTCGTCTAACAATGTTGGAACTTCGGTGAGAACTTAAGGTCTACCAAGATTTCAATAAGACAAGTCCAGTGTTAATGATTAAAAATTAGGCAATCTCATAAACAAGCTCATGAGTTTATAAGAGGCCCAGAAGAGGACAAAAGAGCAATTTGAGTAAGTAGCAAAGAACCATACCTCTTCAATTCACAACCTAAAGGTTCAAGTAGGCCAATTTGCAAATGCATTATCTATAAGAAGTGATGGGGGTTCTCCCAAGTAATAGTAAAGCAAATCCAAGGGAACGACTTAAGGTGATCACACTTATCCCAAGTAATAGTAAAGAAAATCCAAGAGAACAACTCAAGGCAACGTAATTAGGAGTGACAAAGAGCTAGAACACTCAACAGATAAACATGATAAAACCCACCTTGTAGAGGACCAACAAAAGCAAAAAAAAGGATAAAGAAAAGAATGAGAATCTTCCTTATGTTCTTTCTCTGCTATATCCACCACAAATACCATATGCATAAAGACTTCAAAAGCATGAGTTGGTTATACAATTTACAAAGTTTGTGAAAAAAAGCTAAAGAAATTGTAAATTACCTTGCCTTTTGTGGAAGTTTTGAAGAGCATACCCACATATGCAAAGTTTCTCAAAGACATATTATCAAGTAAGCAAACTCGGGATGATAATCAAATGGTAGCCATAACGAAAAGTTGAAGTTCCATAATAACTAAACACATGCCCTCATAGTTGATAGATCCAGGGAGTTTTACGATACCTTATATAGTTGGTAATTTAAAGTTTGCAAAATGTTTATATGACATTGACGTAAGTATAAATCTTATGCCTTTGTCAATTTTTAGGAAATTGGAGCTAGGTGATGTGAACTCGACTTCTATTCCTATTTGATTAGTGGATCAATCAATAAAGAAAATTGTTTGGTGTGTTAGAGGATCTACCTGTAAAAGTGGACAAGTTGATAAAGACAACCTTTACCTTCAGATTGGTGATGAAAAAGTGAAATTCAATATGATTAAGGTATTAAAGAATCTGAAGGAGGGCAGCTCATTCATAAGAATTGAAATAGTCAAATCTTTAAAGGAAGGAAAAGAGAACGAAAAATTGATGACAACAGACATAGAGGTTAAAAAAGATACAAAAGTCTATGTTTAAGAAGTGGAAGAAGAAGAGGAGATGAAGGTGACTAAGAAAGAACAAGAGCATTTCACCTTCTTAGAGGACAGTTAGAATCAACCGAAGGTTCCTTATTTTGTTGACAGTGTCGGGTATAGACTAACCTAGTGAATATAGGTAAAAAAAATATTGGATTGGATAAAATAAATATTAATGCAATGAATTGTTTCAAGGCTGAACCGAATGGAATTGACCGGCCATCATACTAAAAAGGGCATCACTGAAATTACCTGGCTTTTTAAATTTTATCAATTATGTGCTTATAATTATCTTACAATTAGTAGAGTATTTATAGGTTACAAAGCTGAAATTGGTAGACATGAGTGGAAGTAAGTCACTCATAATAAACCAAGGTTGAGCATAAACATGAAAAGCACGTCAAGCTAATGACATTAACTAAGCTCTACTTAGGAGGCAATCCAAGAATTCTGATTTTTTATTCTTTTAATTTTAATTTTTCAATTTCTTTTTTAAAACTTTGTTATTTTTATTTTTTATGTTTATTTTGTTAGGAATTGGATTACTGGAATTTTGTGGTATAAATTATCTCCAAATTTCGTTGCTCATACCATCACGGCCTCAAACATCGTAATTATTCTTGCTTTAACATTTTATTTATTGTTCTTTTTCATTTTATTTGTTTTTTTCTACATTGAGGACAATGTGTTGTTCAAATGTAGAGATGCATATGCAATTGCATATCATGTGTGTGTGAATTGTACATTGGTATATATCAATTATGTGTCAATTTTGCATTTATATTATGTTAATTTTATTAGGACGGCATTGTGTGAATATTTTGTGCATAATGTGTGAATGTGTCAATGGAAAGACTTTTATGGAATTAGTTCAACTTTGAACATGGTGATTTAAATTGTAAAGGCAAAGTAACTTGTGAATTTTATGTTTTAAGTATCTTTGGGATGAATATGCATGTTAATTAGGATAAGACACTTATTCATTCACTTTATGATTTTTGTTTGCATACATTTACAATTATTGTCATATAAATTGGTTAGAATTATTAGTAACCTTTGATGAGAATAATTTAATAAAAATAAATTAGGTAGGTTAAGAAATTAAAAAACAAACAGTAAATAATAAATGAAAACTATTCTGCTAGCCCTTTTTAAGAAAATTGTGTTAAGAATAGAGCTGATGGCCAGTTGAGAGTTGTGAAATAGTTGAGTAATAAGGGACATTCACGAAAAAATATTTGTCTTTGTGTCAAAATGCTAGAATGAATATCCAACCATGCTATAAAAAAAATGTGACCTATTTGAGTAACCAAGGGACATTCATTACAAAATATTTGCCTTCACATCAAAAGACTAGGTTATCATTAAAGAAAATCTAAAAATAGAAAAAATAGAAAAAGTGTTTCAATAAATAAACATACTAATCTTTTAAACATAGCAAGAATTTTCATAAAAGGATACTTAGTGATAGTTTGCCTTTTTAATTTACTAGTACTCATAAATACTTGCTTCAAATGCCATAGGTGTATGAATAGGGTGTTCATATTTCGATTGATATGTATATTCAATTCAAATTATTTAAACATGAAAGCAATAAGTTTGTATGTTGGCACGTTTTGAGTGATTGGTGTTTGAGGTTAAGTTAATTCCATTAGATTTGGTGCCATTATGCTATTATTGTATTATTGCATGATTATGTGATAATGTGTTTTTATGATTTTATTTGTTTAAGCTTTTACTTTTACTTAAGGACAAGCAAAGGTTTAAGTGTAGGGATGTTGAAAGTTGTAAATTATCCTATGTTATTTTAGGTGTTTAAGTATGTTTTTAAGTGTTTATTATATGATTATCATATGTACAGGCTTAGAATTATGTTATTGCTAATGTTTTCATGTTTTCTAAGTGTTTGTTTGATTTAGAGCAAGAATTGAATCTTAATTTTATGTTTCAAGAGCTGTTTGATGTATTTATGAGTATTTGAAATCAGGAAGTTGAAGCATGAAGAAGATGGAGGCTACATGAAAGTGTCACGATCATGCTTCTTACTGAATCAACAGAAGCACGATCTTGACTTAAAGAGCACGATCGTGATAGAGGTTTCTAGGCATGACTTTTTCATATCTTTTAAGGTTTGAGGCTATTTTGGGAACAAAATGAAGTGGGGCAAAACCTAGAAATAGCCCTAGGACCTTAAACTACTATTTAAGAACTTGAAATAAACAAATAATGCAGTAACCATTGAATCAAAGTGGGTCAAGGTGGAGAGATCAAGAACAACATCAGAAAATTGATGCTATCCAAATCAAGGAGCAAATAGAGTTTTTATTCTTTTTTTCTTGTTTCGTTCTTTAGTATTGATGTGCAATTGGAATTACTTAATTTTAAACATGCTTCAGATTATGAATTATTTTAGATTTATTTTGTGACTTTAGTCATTGCTGATTTCAATATATTTTTGGATGTTTGTGATAATTGTTTGTGCATGAACTTGACAACAAATTGATAGAGTAATTCAAAAATCATTATTGTTAGATTGTACAATGAGAGTTAGCAATTTAATAGATCCACAATTATCAAATTAATGATTAATTGAATAGATATCTTGGTTCTGAAATTGATTATATAATAGATTGCGTAAAATTAA
This sequence comes from Erythroxylum oxycarpum, assembly GCA_025629785.1. Classification (NCBI taxonomy): domain Eukaryota; kingdom Viridiplantae; phylum Streptophyta; class Magnoliopsida; order Malpighiales; family Erythroxylaceae; genus Erythroxylum; species Erythroxylum oxycarpum. The sequence continues at coordinate 6,759 of JAOTAZ010000367.1, read as the reverse complement.
ATTTAATAAGTTAGGGATAGTTTTGTGAGCTACGAGATTGCAAGTTTGGAAATTTTGAATTCAATTAGGGTTAACTGATTAGATCTTGAATGAGAAGAATCAAGACATTATAAAATATAAGATCAATCACATAAACTGAATTAACAAGATTAAGGAAACAAAATAAGGAAAGAATAGTTCCTAAATATTCAATCTTGATCAATCTCAATTTTTATAAGCAACTTACTTGTTGATTTTTTTGTTTCATTTTATTTATTTGTTTTAAATTCTGTTATTTAATTTTATTTGAATCAATTTCTTATTATCTTAGATAAAGATAGGTTCAAATTGTTAGCCATTGCATAATCCTCGTGGACATGATAACCTTTTATACTACAAGATACGATTTATATATTTATAGGTATCAAGATTTTTATTATATATAAAACTTGCTAAACAACAAGTTAATATTCCTTGACTTTCTTACAATGATCTTCACCTTCAACTTTACATTGACTCTTAATAGTCTCTAAGGTAATTTCCATTAGATGTTCTTTAGGATTTGTTTCAATTTTATTAACTAGACTCCCTTATAGACTTTTAAAAAGTAGCTTAATGATTTGACTTATTTGAACCTCCAAGCTATGTATAGAAGTCTTTGTTCATTGATATCTTACATTAGAATCTTAAGCAATCTTTAACATCATCTCCTTTAAAGTAGGCTTATTAGCTTGAGATGCTTATTGTTGAATCCCGATAGAGGGTTGTTCCTTGCTTACCCTTGATTTCTAATGAGAAAATGGGGTGATTCCACCATCCCTAATTGTAATTATTGATATATGAATTGTTTTGGGGTCTACGAGCATTCTCTAAATAATTCACATGCTCAAGTTATATTGCTTGACAGTTTTGATTTGAATTTTCAAGTTGCACGTGTAACAGCCCAGACCATCCGCCCACAAATATTGTTCGCTTTAAGTTGCCCCTCAGGCCAAGCCCCTTATGGTTTTACTCTTCCCACCCTCGGGAAAACGCGTCTTAGACGGAGAGGCATTCATACCCTTGTAAGACGTACTTTGTTCCCCTCTCCAACCGATGTGGGATCTCACACTCTCACCCCCCTTACGGCCTAGCCTAGCTGACACAACAGTTCAGGAACCAGCTCTAATACCATTTATAACAGCCCAAACCACCTGCCCACAGATATTGTTCGCTTTGGGCTCCAAGCCCCTCATGGTTTTGTTCTTCCCACACTCGGGAAGATGCGTCTTATAAGGGAGAGGTATCCATACCCATATAAGGCATACTTCGTTCTCCTCTCCAACTGATGTGGGATCTCACACTCTCCACTCCCTCTGGGTTGTTACAGCACGTCTCACATTACATAACGTCACCTTATGGATTCATTATTAATATATTGATTTTTTTGCTAAGCATTCCACATGGTTCGCCAACTGCACCACTGTGTCCACTTTATAAAATCATATAGGCTAATTAATTCTTGCTCTAGAAGAGCACCATTGGTAGTTATTCATTGTCATGACCTCAATAAAGTCATGTTCTATTTTTGGTGTCTTGTTATTAAAAGTACCCCTAACTGCTGCAACAATTGACTTCCTTATGTTTTAAGTCAACCCGTCATAAAAGGTTTGGATTTACATCTAAAGTGGTAAACCATGATGTGGGGCATCTTCTCAACATCTCTTTAAACCTCTCCCATATATCGTATAATGATTTGGAATCAGCCTTGGAGTAGGAGGAGATATTGTTCCTCTATTTTGTAGTCTTTGCCAGTGGAAAGTACTTTAATTAAAACTTTTTTGCCACTTAATTCCATATAGTTTAGTGATGATCATGGCATTAAGTTCAATAAAAATAAATTTAAAAATAGAATATAATAAAGTGAAAATGGCTAGATTACTAAAACTAAGTGTTTCTAATATTACTAGTCCCTAAGAACAATGCCAAAAACCTGATTGATGCTTTCTATACTTAAAAGAAACTTATCAATGTTAAAACTACAAGTGCATGATGTAGTTTTATAGATAACATAAGTACAGATCAATTTCAATTTCACAGGGACAGTAAGTATTAGTAATTACCCTTTTCTTATTATCTAACTATTGACTCAGATTGTGGATTTAATTAAAAATTAAACTAAATAAACTAAACTAAGATTAAACTAAATAAACTAAACAATAATGAACTTAAGATAGAGGAAAATTCTTGGAAAAGTCTATATCAAATAAATAATAACTAGGTGATGAATTCCACTAAGAATCTTTAAATATTAACCCTTAAGTTAATATCTTCCTTAAGACTATTATCAACTAATTCATCAGTTGATTAACATAAATCTTTCTATTTAAAACCCTTCGGATTGCATTATCGATTTATGAATCTCACTATTAGGTTTGACCCTAATCTAGAGGATTTTTGTCTATTTATCTCTAAGTTTGTATGTAACCCCTTCCAATTATGGTAGATATTTTCATACAAGAGGATTTATCAATATCAATCAAATCAAATCAAATCATGAACTAATATTTCAAATACATTAGAGTAAGAATATAACGCATAATTAAATCTCAATAAATCAATCAATAAAATAGCTTTAAATAAATGATCAAATCATATTATTACAACAACTTAGAGTTTATCACACCTAGGAACTAAACAAATTTAATTCCTATCTTTAGATAACAAAACCGAAGATAATCATGAAAAATAAAAACTAGAAAATAAAGAAATTATAATTCTAAATCTCCCTTTTTCTTCTAATGGATCTTCTTGCAAGTTGGATTGGATTTTTTATCTATCAGATTCGGTGACATATTCTTCATGTTTTCCTTGTGCTTTTATTAGAATCGTTGCCTCTCTATGTTCTTTACAACTCAAAATTGCTTTTAAACTTACCTCCTTTTTTTCCTCAATTCATGTCCTTTTACAATAAAAACTAGGGTCTGTGATATACACAGTTAACATACACAGACGTATAGGTGACTTTGTATCTCCAAAAATACCTGAATTTGCAATTTTACATAGGCACAGAGACTTACCACAGTAACATACATGGTTGTGTATATCAATATATAGGGTTGTGTAACTTCACATTACTAGAACAAATATTCTTCAAATCTTCACACTTTTATAGAAACTTACACAATCACTTTATGTAGTTGTTTAGGTCTAACTTGCTTCAAATCTTCTTTCCATGCCACGATTTTATCTGAATTCTTCTCTATTTGGTCCATGAAGGCAATTATCACCTATAAATACACTTAAAGTGAACTAAATACCAAAAATACTATAAAGCTAGTAAATAACAAGAAAAACACATTAAATATAGGTATATAAATATAGTCAAATAAGCATTTATCGGTGGTGTTTGATGATTTCGTGTAGCAGCTAACAAGTCCAAAACCATAAAAGATGTTGAGCCTTACACATATCAAGTACCATAAGCTCCCAATGAGACTCTTGAATTGAATAGTGTAGGATCCATTTTTTCTCCTTCTTCATGCTTAGACTATTTGATTCCACATTCACTAGCTGTGTTAATCGGCTTGCATTCATCCATTGTGATCCTTCGCATAGCCTTCTTGGGAGAGGAATATGCCTTCCTCCTTTTGCTTTGCTTCAATGTTAAAATCGTAAGATATAACGCTAAAATAAGTAATCTAAAACTCCTTTTCCATTGCGCCTTTGAATCCTTTAATCAAACTTGGATTGTTGCTTGTGAAGGTAAAATCACATGTATAAGCAATTAAGGTATTCATATGCTTATTCTTCTTCAAATAGAGGGTATTTTCATATAAGCATTTTGCAAAGTTGGTTTTATAAAAGTATTTTATCAATTCTATTATACCATACCCTTAGTGCTTGTTTTAAACCACATAAGGCTTTCTTCAACTTTAGCACTTTATCTTTGTGCCCTTCACTTTACATACATTAATGAATTTTTAATTTATTTTGGGCTACCAAAGAAATGATTAATATAATAGTTGCCAAATGGGCAATAGGCATAATACCTCTTTATAATCAATGTCGGCCATTTGTTTGTAACCTTTTGTCACTAACCTCCCTTTATATCTTCTAACTCTCCTTTAGTATTCTTTTTTTCCTTGTAAACCTAATTTATTCCTATTTTCTTTTTTTTGTTTAAAAGTGTTGCAAGCTCCCATCTATCATTTTTTTATGTTGGCATTAATCCCATAACATTTCTCCATTTCTTATTTTATTTCATTTCTTCAAAACCTATTTGTTCATTTAGTGGTCTTTTACCTCAATTATATCTTATAAATCTCTTTCCTTTTGTGCCCCTTGTATGTCCTTTCTCCAGCACTTTGTCATGAACATGAATGGGATTTATAATCGTTCTAGAGGGCTCTCTATTGTGCAGCTGCTACTTTATACATGATTGTGCATCTCATGTATGACCATGCCAGATCTTATTTTCTAGCTCTTTCTTGATCTTTTCTTTGATTTTTCTTGTCTCCACTCATCACCAAACATATCAGCCAACCCTTAAAACATATAATTAAGATCAAATTCTTGCTTTAAACAACAATCAATCAAACAAAACACACAAAACACTAATAAAAAAATAAATCTAAGTCATAAATATATGATTATCATCTAAGTAAACATTAAAAACAAACTCTAACACCTGGAAAAGTATTATAGTTTACACCAATCACCCTTCTTTCTTCTAAGAATGATTGGATAGAGTCAATGCAAGATGATTCCCTCAATGATGTGGAAGATTTAATGGGCTCTTGTGCTTCTTCAGTTGATTAGACTTCTTCCTTGTCTTTAACCATAAAAGGAAATAAGTCATAATTGTCTTTTTATTCATTACATTTTCGTTACCCTCTTTACCAAACATTACTTCTCTATTAATGACCAATTTTCTATTAATTGGATTGTAAAGCTTATAACCTTATAAGCTTTGATCAAAACAAATGAACATAAACTTATGTTTTTATTTTCAAGTTTTTATCTCCTTTCATCTGGTGCGTAGACATAGGCTATGCTCTTAAATACCTTTAAGTGTATGGTACCCTTCCTTATACACTACTTATTGGCGAGCTATTGGACAAATAAATCGTACGTTCCATGACTTTGGCCTAAAAATTCTTAGGAATCTTTTTCCTTTTCAATATGTTTTGAGCCATTTTAGGAATGATTTATTCTTCCTCTCCACTGCTCTATTTTATTGCAGAGATCTTGGAACTGTTAAAAGACAAAGAATTCTATGCCCTTCATAAAACTTATTAAAACTCTATTAATTTGAATTCTTCTCCTCTATCAGAAGCCTTGATCTAGCATCCATTTCCATTTTCAATAAGTACATTGAACCTTTTAAAGGCACCAAATTCCTTTGATTTCTCCTTCAAAAAATACACCTGTGACTTTCTTAAAAAATCACTAAGGAAAAGAAGGAAGTATCTATTCCTACCAAAGGAGCCAAGTGAATTTGGACTATATATATTAGTGTGTGTGATTTTTAGTAGATAATTGGTTCTTGTTGTTGCTTCCTGATATGTGCTTAATTGTTGATATTTTTAATTATTTTCACTTAGCAATTATTGATACAAAAATGCTTAAGATACTCACTTTAATTCATATTTGATTTTAGGTACAATTTGGAAGTAAAGGGATTAAAGTGAGTTAAAAGTGTCCCATTTGAGATATTTTCTGAAGATTTATTTTTGCTTGATTTTATGGAAGAAGAAAAAAAAATATAAGACAAGAAAAATAGATCAAGACAAATTAAATGAGAACAAAGAGAGGACACGCATACAGAGTCGGCCCAAGCATAAGCAACAGTAGAAGAATGAGCATTTAAATGGGCTAGAATTCGTGACACTGGGAAGCATATAGAGAGGGGCTCGGCAGAGGAGTATGTTTTATATCACGCTACAGCCAGGAGGTGGACACGCGACAGTTCAAATTAGAAGACAGCTGGAGGCAATTGAAATGAACACGTTTAAGAGGCAGCAAATACACAAAGACTTAATCAGCATCAAGCCATAAACCGCACATGCAACGAGGGCGCAGTGGAAGCTACAGGCATGGAGTATTGCGGATGCAAGGAGCAGCTCAGGGAGGGGAATACAGGGGAGCACAGTGGGCGGTAGCACTTGAGAGGAGAGCCGGGCATGACCCAGCAAGTGAGCAGCGGCGTGGACATGGAAGCTTGACCTTGCGAATTAAGCTACTACTGGCTTGACTGGGCAGCTCGGCTGCGTGAACAGAGGAATCAACGAAGTTAAGGCGTGAGTAGTGAATGGGCTTAACTCCAACATTAAATTGTCTTGTTGATAAATAAGAAAAAGGTCCCAACTATATTTGAACAGTGGAGTGAAGCTTTAGGCAGTGAACAGGAAAATTGATTGACTCTCGTGATATTCAACAGAATTTTCATTAGGGATTTTTGGTGGGATATTGGATGGGGGCTGAAGGTATTTTCTAGAAAATACCTATGAAAGACTAAACGTCTCGGCATCAGTTCGGAGGTAATATCAACGCCGACGATCAGGGTTAAGTATTATTTTAATTATTTTTTTATTTCTTTCTCTCATTAGAAATTGATTGTGTTATCTGATTTTATCTGATTTTATTTGATTTGGGTTTTTGTGTATGGATAATCGGACTTTCGTTATTGTTCGATTATTTTTATATGAACTTATTGGGTATCGTGAATTGATGATTTTAATGCGTTCATTGAATTGTTAATTTCGAACCTATTGCTAGAATTTCGATATAATCCGTAAT
>JAOTAZ010000221.1:0-19618 GCA_025629785.1 Erythroxylum oxycarpum | reverse complement strand
ATATACCCCTCATACCCGCCCCACGGGTAAAAATTTGCTCCCCATACCCGACCCCGTTCAGGTAATTTTATCGGATACCCATCGGGTTCGGGTATAATTGCCATCCCTAACCGTGTATCCCTTCTTTGCTTCAAATCTTAGTTTTAATTTTTTTTAATTCTTTCCCATAATTGTTACATTTTTAAGTTACAAGTGATGGAATTGATATGCTTAAAGACAAGAAAAAACTTAGTGTAAGTATATTTGATGGGCGTAAGTTATGCACATATCTTAATTATCTTGCTTGAATTTAATGTTATATTATCTTGTTTAACTTTTTTGTTATATTTTCAAGTAATTGGGCAAATTAAACATTATGGTGATATTATTTAAGGAAATTCTAAATAAAAATGGAGAACACCATAATTCTTATTCAAACACATCTTAGCATAAACTGGTATGCCAACCCTATGTCCGTTATACAACAAGTATAAGACAAGATATGATCTACAACATAACTTATGGAAAGAATGTATGGAGTTAAAAAAAATTAATAGACAAACATAGCTTGATCCATAGTCATGCCATTGACTATGCACTAGTCATAAGAGAAGTAGGAAGATCCATAGCTTAGGGTATGAGCATATTAGAGCTTATGTCCCTCGCCAGATTTATAAGACAGTTTGAGCATTGATTATTAAATTTTTCATGGGTAAAATATATCTTGATAATGGAAAAAAATATAAATCATCACAAGAGACCTTAATTGAGAAGGAATTTTCATATTCTTTCATTATAGACTTAGGGTAAGCCATTAGGATAGAGAAAAACACCCTAAACAAACATATAGCAATTGTTCCTAAGAGAAAAGAAGATCAAAATCATCCTAATAACTTATAGCTTGCTTTAAAAAATTGAGATTATATCTAGAACCTTTTCTATTTTTATTTTTATTTTTAAATATTATTTTTTTATGTTTATTGGTTTAAACATAATGCGTGACTAATGTTTTGATTATTTAATTTTGACTTATGTTCTTATATGGATTAATTTATTTTGATTCATAAGTTAGGATTTACATAAGTGAGCTATCTTTGATTATTCTTAATGTTGATGTATTCATACTATCATTTAAACCTATCTTTAATTTTTTTGGAATTGAAGAATATATTAGAATAAGGTAGAGTCAAACATTACAAGGGGATTATAACCCCAAGAAGCAATGATGTTAATCATAAAAACAAAAACAAAACCTAGATCAATTGAAAGGAAAGCCAATAATTATGAAAAGAGAGCACAACTAAGCTAAAGATAAGCTCCAAAAAATTAAGCCTAAGATCTAAAAAGAGTTAATTAACAAAATGAATCAAACTATCCAATGTTATAGGAAATGTAATGGATTCTAGTTGACACACCATTGTCAAAGGTTCCATTAGCCAAAAATGAGTTATAAATTAAGCAAGCTCCTCATTTCAAAGACATTTCCATTCTCTTCCCTATGCTCTCAGGATTACTAGGTTAACGTCTCGACTCATATTCTTGAATATACTTTGGCTTCTTTCGTTCCATAAGGAATGCACTAAGCAACCAAATACCATTTGGAAAAACTTATCATCATTATTTTTTAAGGGTTGGGGGTCTAATACCCTTGGAACTATGCCATGAAAATCATTTGCTCCACAAGTAACTCCATATTTGTTTTAAAAAATAATTACAAAGCTTCCTAGAGAGAGGAAAATAAAAAATAGATGATGAATGGATTCAGGATTATAGTTGCACAACCTGGAAGTAGTATTAATTTGATGATTCGTCTTAATCCTTTTCAATATAGTTAAGCATTCTCTCACAGACATCCACAATAGAAATGAAATCTTTAGAGCTAGAAATTTATTTTAAAATAAATGTGCCTATTAACCTTTGCGCCATAAATTCTAAATAAATATCTATAAGACCTATTTGTGAATAGGCTTATAGAGTGTCTAATCCATACTACTATATCTTCTTTGAAGGGGTTAGGCAGGCAGATAAGTTGAAAGACAACTTTAAGGCGAACTCAAAATTCTATATATGCACCTACAACTCTTCCCCTCTATCAAGGGACTAATCCTTGCATTAGGGGGAAAGGTGTTCAATAAAATAGAAAAGTTAAAGATCAAATATATAGGCCTAAGGGGTTCTAATTGGTCACTTCAAAGCCTTGTATTACCCCCATTACCAATAGAGATCTTGATTAGGGAATGGAGAATATCCCTTAGTTTTAAAATCTACACCATGCTCTAGTAGGAATAATATCTTAGTTTGATTATCTAGAAGTAATATTAAGTGATATTCATAAACCCATTTCAACCGTAAAGTTTCCTTCTTATTAACAATTCTATATAGCCTTTTTGTAATAAAAGTCTTATTCACAAATTGCATAGATAAGATTCCTAAACCCCCTTAATTCCTTAGCAAAAAAAAATTCTTCTCTAATTCACCTTAACAAAATGGTTTTATTGCAGCCCTATGAACAATAATATTTGTCAAAGAGTTTTTCAATGTCCTTGTAAAACTTCAATGGAATATAAAGTTGAGAAGACTATTAGAAATAATGGTTGCTAAGAATAAAGATGGAAAGTTGAAACTTTCTATGAATTAAAGGATTTTATTTGTCCAACTTCCTTTTCTTCTTCTAACCATATTGAATAATGGTTGAAATTTAGTGTAAGAAATACACCTTGAGGTTATAGGGAACCCTAAGTAGATGAAAGGAGGGGATCTAAGTGATAAACTTCACATATTACCTAATACATAAGCCATGTGAGAATTATCTTAGGAGATCATCATAAAGTTCTTCTCCTTATTGATGCCAAGACTAGATAACCTGTTGAGTTCTTTAAGTGACTCCAAAAGATTGGGAAAAAGAAGAATTATTTACACTATAAAAGAGGAGAAGATCATTTACAAAAATCTAAATGAGTGATCTCCAATGAATCGTATTTCTTATATTACCTAAAGTTTCTCTTATTGCTAATATTGATCTGCATGATTCTAGAAAATACCTTCATACAAAGAGTTAAAAGGATAAAGGATAAAGGATTCCCTTACCTTATCCCTCTAGCACCACTGAACATCTTAGTAACTTTGTCATTCACAAGAACACTAAAAGAGACAATTCCCTCTGCCAACTTGTTAACTAAATTTACTTTGATCAATTTATTACTTGTGAACTGATACTAAAGACACCTCATTTCCCCTTATCCATATATGTGATTTATGTAGATAACTAGGAGTATTAGAGATCATCCTTTTAAGTATACTTACAAAGATCGAGATTTAGAATAAAAACTCTTAGGTTGTTAGTTAGTGACTATAATTGTACCATACCCCCTCTGAGTCACAAGGAAATATGAAGTATTTTCATTATTGATTCCATACGTTGGTTCATTTAACCTCACACTTGAGTTTACTAGACCTCAAATTGGCTCCCTTTTCACCAAGAGCATCAATAAAATGGAGATATAATAATTTAGAGGAAATTAGATAGGTGTCTTATCAATTGCTCTTGATTAAGTAGTTTCGCAAATGGTCATGCATTCTTTAGGAATCCCCTATTTTCTTATCACAAATCTAAATTGAGATAAACCTCATCAAAAGTAATAATCAAAATCCCTTTAAGTTCTTTAATTCCCTAATTCATCATCTTCAATTTGGATATACTATGTCATTAGGTGAGAATAATGAGTATATAGGCTCTTAAACATACCAATATGTCCAAAAATTGAAAATAATCAAGGTTGAGTATATACATCTATTGAAAAACAACACTAATCCTTTTCTATGGGATATAAAAGACGTTTTTAATGCTCTAAATAGATCCCAAAAAGCTCTAACCAATCACCCAACAGATCTAACACTCAAATCAACTGAGAAGTATGAATTAAGAAGGTATTACAATGCCTTAGAGATATACAACTCTTAGTTATGTTAAGGCAGAAAGCTAGAGCCCTACGGTAATAAGAAAGAGACATGACTTTTAAGTATTTCTGTAGTATGATCCAATGTAGAAAGAACAAAGGGAATATAATCTCTCTCTTAGATTGTAAAGGAATAAGCTATATGAGCAACACAAACTCTAAAAGCTATATTTTAAAGGAATTTAGAGGATAAAAATGAGTATTTTTTGAATAATTGAGGAACTTAGCAATACCTTATGAGAGGTCTTGCACTCTCATCATCTCCCTACATTGATCAAAGATTTTACCTCAGCAGAGATCAAGTCAGTTCTCTTTCCCTTTCATCTAGATAAAGCACTTGAGCTTGATGGCTTTAATGGTAGATTCTTCCAAGCTATTTGGGAACAAACTGGATTGATGGTTGTAAACTCAGTTACATAATTCTCTAAGAGTGGAAGAATGTTGATTGAGGTAAACACAAATTATCTTTGCCTAGTCCCTAAGGTGTGGAAGAATGTTCATTGAGGTGAAGAAAAATTATCCATGCCTAGTCCCCAAGGTATCTAATCCCTATAGTATTAATGAATTTGTATCGATTAGATATTGTAATGTTATTTATAAGGTTATTTGCCAACATATTGAAAGCAACTCTCCCTAACATTGTTAATCCCAATCAGATTACATATGTGACTTGTAGAAGCATTAGGTACAAAATAATGCTTATATAAGAACTTTTTAGAGATTATAACTCCAAAAAAATCTAGCAATAGTTGTGCCCTATAGATTTATTTCACCAAGGCATTTGATTATGTAAAATGGGAATTCATTTTAAATAATATCCATGCTTTTGGATATCCTTGTAGTTTTGTATATTGGATCAAAGCCTATATTACTTCATTTTCTTTCTTTTTTTATATATAGTTAATGGATAACACTTAAATTCCCTAGTTCTCATTCAAGGAGAACCTTATCTCCTTATCTATTTTTAATGACCATAGAAGTTCTTTCAAGGATAAATTCAAGTTCTATCATTAGTGTGGTAAATTGGGAACCTCCTAAGTTTACTTAGCAGATGATCTCTTTATGCTTAGTGGGTTAGATCCTATCTCCATCAATTTTCTAAAACTCTTTGGAAACTTTAGATATGCTTTAGGTCTAGGTTGTAATCCTTTGAAGAGCTCTTTTTATATGTCTACATCTCCTCATTCTGATGTAAGGTTACTGGTTTCCTCTATGAGATTAAGGACTTAACTCCACCCATTCAAGTATCTCGGGTTTCTAATCCAAACCAAGAGACCCAATGTAGCAAATTGCACCCCACTGATCAACTAAATAGAAAGATAGCTCTTATCCAGGTGCAATAGGTTTATATCTTATAGTAGGGGATTGTAACTTGTTATTTATGTGCTCAGTACCATTCACAGATACTGGTGTTCATATATTATCTCCCAAAAGGGGTAATTAAGAGGATGAACAAAATGGCTAGAGACTTGATCTAGAATAGGATAAATAACGACAATAGGACTCTAATGTTAAATATAGTACAATATGTCTTCCAAAGCAACAAGGTAGATTAGGACTAACACCAACTCAATCCTACACTTTCCAAAAAATATTAAATACTAAATCCTTTATGCAATACTATGTGACGTGCATTATTGGTAATAGGGAGATAATTTCCTTTTGGTTTGACAATTGGCACACCCCGGGCCTATTATATTAAGTTAAAGAGTGTAGAATTCTCTTGATTTCAAATGCATAATGATACTACCTTTTAGCTTTTGTATTTGCTTATATAGTTAGGAGTTGATGTGGATAGTCTTTATAGGTATTAATTAGTTCAAATGTTTAGTGTACAGTACACCAATGTATCTCAATTCATAATAAACTTACTTAAAAAAAACACTAAAAGACTTAATGTTAATATTTTCGTTAATACACAATATAAACAATTTTAGAATAACCAAGGCCCTTAATGTATTTGTGTTAAAACTTCTTTCTATAGTGTCAAGTGCCTTATGAATGTTAATTTTAAGATACAATTCCTACCTGAACCCTCGAGATATTCCTTAATAGATCCTAAACAAGTATGACATTATATTGAATACTCTTACCTTTAATAAAAGTAACTTGTGTATAGGTCTCAATCCCTAAAAGAACCAATTTAAGTATGTTGGAAAGAATTTTGAAAACAATTTTATAGAAGATATTGCAATAGGAAATGGTTATGTATTCCTTTAAAGAAGAGGGGTTAAAAGATGTTAGAATTAAGTATAATTGAGCCTTTTGAGATGGTTCCAAGTTTTTTAGTAAAAGAAGGAATTGAATCCATTCCTTCTCTTTATCTAGATTCAAATTGAATGCCACCTTCTCAATTTCATTCTAAGTAACTAGGGATGACAATTTTTGCCTAGTTAGGTCTAGCCTGAGTTAACTAGGCTATAGGTTGGGCATATGCTTTTTTATTTTAATTTTTGGGCTTTGGTCCAAGATTAAGTTTGGTCTACCTAGCCTAGCCTAGCCTAGCCCAAAACCCAAAATATTAAGTTAAAAAACGTTATTTTGAGAAAACAACATCATTTTCAAATTTTAAATTAAAAAAGAAGTGAGGCTTGGCCTAGGCTAAATCAGGCTTTAAGCGACCTAAGCCTAATCAGGCTCAAACTTAGTCCACAAGCACTCAAGCTTGACCAAGATTTAAGTTAGTCCTAAACTTGAACATAAATTTTTTACCCAAGCTTGAGTCCTATGGCCTAAGCCCAACCTAACCTAATGATAATCCTACAAGTAATAGTTTGAGTAAGAACTCTTCACAATGTCTAAAGATCAATTTTGAAATAATTAAACTAATAGTTAGATCAGAAGAATGGCTTTTTCTAAGGCTCCCCATATTTTTTGAAAATTATCCTTGGTATAGCATAATAAATCCCTTTGCTTAGTAATTGTGACACCCTTTCCATTCACTAGTCTAATAATTATTTCCTATTCCTTTTGTATAGGAGAGCATAATGAAAGAATTTGGATCATATTCAAGCTATATAACCCTTGACTTCTTTCTGATGAAGGAGTTATGATTCTCTAGCGTAAGGCACTTATATACTCCTTTAGAGCCAATCTCTCCTTAGTCTTTTTGGAATCATCTAAAGGATTATCATATACTTTTTGTTATTTCCACATTAGAGATTCCTTAGTCTTAATGATTTATGAATTCTTAGAAGAGATCAAATTGAGTTTTTTCACTTCCTCTTTTAACAACCAATCTTAATTGAATTTTGAATGAGTCATAACTTAGAAAGTTTTGTTCAGACATTCACTAAGGCATCCTAGAATCCTTCTAAAATCTAGTGCCAAAGCTTTTATCTCCACTAGAGAATGGTATGAGAATACAGAGTTACTAAAGTTTGCACTATAATCTAGAATTTTCTCAACCATTCAAATTTCACTAGAGCTCCCTCAAGTTTTTTCCTTATAAGCTAGTCCCTTTCTTGTCTTTTAGTCCAAGTGAAATAGCATCTAGTAGCTTTAAGGTTAGTGACTTTAATTTTTAGAGGCAAAGACTAAGTTCTTTACAAGGAGAATTCCTACTCCTAGTTGCCTCAGCTTTAAAAGAAAACAATGTGAAACTAAATTCCCCTTGCAAAAGCAAAGGATCCAAGATTGAGTTTTTAAGTTGTACGAGCTCATTCTATAAAGAAGATCTTTGGAACACACAATTTGAAGCAAGATAAAAGATATCCAGAGTTTTTAATGTCCAAGCACTTAACATAAAAGTGAATACATTGAAGAGAGATTGAAGAGCAAATCATATTAACAGGTGCACGATTGTAAGCAACAAGAATACTTCTTAGGTGGTGACAAAAATGATTGGTAATCATATTCCAATTATTCTTAGGGAATCAAATATTAGTACACATATTCTCCTTTAGCTTGGTTTTTAAATTCTAAAAAGGAAAGGCTTTTGAGAGTTTATGTAATTTGCAAATAATATATGCTTTTTAGGGTTATATAACCCTTTATGCTCTAAGCAAAATTGGATATTATCTTAAAGAGATAAGGGATTTGTCCTTAGCCTTATACCTTGACCTTCTCCTCTCTATTATTTTAAAACTCGCTTGAGCCTTGCTAGGATCATCATTTAGTTATATGACTTTTCTGATTGTACCTACTAAAAGGACTAAGATCGAAATGTTCTAGAGGTTTTAGTAGCCCTTACAAGCTTATTCAAAGGAGTATTACTGTCTGCATTAACTTCTATGTTAGTCCTTAAACATGGAGAATGGAGGTTTAAGGTTCAAACCTATCAGCTTCATAAAATCAACTCTGGAAAAATTTTACCCCATTTGTTCTTTAGGTTGTGCCTTATTAAAGTAGAGAGGGCCTTCATTGATAGGATACCTTTATTGATTCCTCTAAACGGTGTCATTCTTTATTAAAGTAGAGAGGGTCTTCACTGATAGGATACCTTTATTGTTTCTTCTAAAGGGTGTCATTCTCTCTTAACTTAAGAAAATGAATTTCCTTCTAGAGAACTTGTTGTGTTTCTAGATTGATACAAAGGTGTGCATAACCTAGCCTTCTACAAGGAATGTAGCCTCATCAATGCATACCAGTCTCATAATAAAGCTTGCTAACATACATAAGCCTTTAGTAGATTAATGTTCCAGTGGGATCTTATAAAAGTTGACCTAACTTAGAATTCGATTTTACATAATATCCTCAAGTTTCATATTTGGTTTCCATATTTGTAGAAAAAATAGGAAGGTTGTTCTAGTGTCATAGATCAAACTTAATCACCTTTAAAGCCCTTTATTTAGTGGAGTACTTAAAGAGAAATAGGTGGTCCTTATTGAGCATAACATTTAAGAGCCCTTTAATTTCCAATGCTTAAGCCTCTGTAGTTTTATCATTTGAAAAGGGACCTCTTTCTTAAGAAAAAGCGTATCATTGTAAATGACTAAGAGAAAGCACCCTCCTTGAGGACATGCAAAGGAAAAGAAATAATAAATGTACACATTATAGGAATTGGACGATAATATTAGAGTGAAGAAGAACATGAATCACCTAGGAAAATTTTCCATTTGGAAGCAATCTTAGATAATAGAGGTGTAAAAGATTTCCCCAAATTGGTAGGATGAGCTGAAGAGAGAGGAAGGCGAGGAGAGGTCATAAGAGGGACTACGATGGTCAGAGTGCCTGGAGGATAAAGGGGGAAAATGAATGTTTGATCCCTACTCAATGTCAAATGGCATATGATCTATATATAAAGATGGTAAAAGATGAGGCAAATGATAGAGAAATTTGAAAAGTAGTAAAACAGTAACTATTAAGGAAGGGATAGAAGAAACTCTAGAAATGCCACTCAAGGTTGATACGTCCCAGAATATTGGAGAAGATAGAAAAAAGGGGAAAATGGGAATAGATAATAATTGTAATAATTGGCAGGGAGAAAGTGCTTTTTACAATAAAGAAGAAAAGGAGGAAGCATGTAACAGAAGCGATATCTAAATGAGCACTATGAAAAGAAGGTTTGAAAAGAAGGTAAGACAACTTAGAGAGAAGCTAAAGATTAAACCTGATCTCTATTCACTTATAGATGAATTGAGAGAGCCTAATTGTGAGTGGATCGTGGCTTAGGTAGAGGGGTTAAATGGATTAATTCTGGGAGATTTGTATGATCTTTTTAGTGTTAGGGTGAAATCTTTTATGGGATTTCACATATCTTAATGCATTCAAATGGATCTTAGCTTGATAAAGATATATGTAGATCAAATAGAGAGTAGATGGTTACAGCTCAAGATAATGCAATTTTGGTTTTTAAGTAATTATGTCTGTTTAGATGAAAAGTCTATTTTAGGTTACTAAATAATGACATCTAAGATGGTACTTAGGAAAGTTTTTGTTTAGATGATGTTCTTATTTGTTTTCTTCGTTTTATTACATGTTTTGGTTATATTTATAATGGTCCTCTACTCTTTACTCTATGTAAGTTTAGGCTTAAGTTTAGGTTTAGTTTTATATTTAATTTTCTATCATAAAAATAAATCCATTCTTAGTTAACCAAGTAATAGCAAGAGGGTTAAATGAATTCTTACTACTTCCTTGTGATATCAATACCTTATTACCATTGTATTACTACTAAACAATAAATGGATATAAGTAATATATTTTGTAATAGATAAAAGTTAAGTGTTAGTAATGTAGACATCAGAAAATAAAGAAAGCACTAAATTGATAGGATGGTTTTATTAGTGATGCTAGGAGGACTTTTAGTTATTTCTTTTCCTTTATTAGTATTATGCTCACTTATCATTCTAAAAAGTTAAAAATTATTACTTAGTCCTTAACTAAAATAGAGTACATTGCAACTGTTGGTGCTTCAAACTACTGTATATGGTTGAGAAAATTATTGATTGATCTTAAGTTGAAATAAAAGTAAGTCACTTCTCTTTACAATGGCAAGAAGTTTACTATCGCATTGCAAAGACCCAATTCAACATGGAAGAAAAGAGCATATTAAATTCAATTTTCATGTTATAAGAGAAGCTAAGAAGGAGGGAGAAGTCAAGCTTAAAAATTGTTGTTCTGAAAAGCAAGTAGCTAATATCATAACTAAAGCTTTGCTAAAGGACAAATTTAACTATTTGAGATGCAAAACTTGTGTGTCTAGGAAATATATCAAGGAAGAGTGTTGGATTTGATACATTTTATTAAAACAAAAAAGCATTCATCCCTTTAAGTCCATTTCCAATGTTGTTTTTTATAAGTTTGATGAGGAACATGGGCTTTGACACTATCATGTCATGGTCCATGTACTCCAATTAAAATTTTCATAGATATACATATACATGCACACCAATATTCAATATCAATTTAGAGAAATATAATTTAAAACATGCTTGTTTCATATATTGTAACCATTTATTTCCATCCCAACATTTAACCTAGTAACTTGTAACCTTCCATGTCTAGTTACATCTCGTCTTCTATGTCTTGTTCTTTTAAAGGAAAAGCACATATTAGTACACAATCATTTCTCAAACTATGTGTATGATTAATAATATTTTCTACAAATTTTTTAAATAGTTGTAATGTTTGTACCTCTAGTATAATGTAGCTATATCTTTTTAAAATTTAAATTCAACTTTTTTTAGTTTTGATGAGATGTTAGTATGCTCTTTTACTTTTTTTGTTTTTAACCAAATGAGCCAACTAAGTTAGCCCGTAGCTAGTGGCCATTCTTCACCTGTAGGAGTCATATTAGTATTTTAGTATAAATATATATGGATAGATAAGTGTAATGGGTGAATTAGTAAATTTATATTTACAAAACTTACTTCATAACCATGAAATACATGTCAACCACATCTCCACTAAATTTTTCATCTTCATCTTGCAATCCCAAAATAAAGAACATAAATGTCTCCTACATCTCCTAACCTATTGCTTTTAAATGGTGTCCTGTCTTCCATTTTATGTTTTTTGTCAAACATGACCATATTAGCAAGTTATTAATTGTAAAGAAGAGAAGATGTTTTGAGTTGTTAATAATAGAGGAAGATATGCTCTATTTTCCCAGTAGTATGCAATCCTGACACCTCAACCAAACTAGCCCTGATCAAGGTCATTTTACCACCAATAGGAAATTTTGGCACCAGAATTGGATTAGCCCACTTAATTTCCATTTCTTCATCAATAGGAATTCAAGTTATATGTAGTTTATTTTGGTATGTGTACTTGTGAATTTTAACATATCTTGTTACCTATTATATTAGATAATGGTGTAGTTTATGTAATGTAAAGGTAATATTTGATTAATATGATGGTATTTTAAATAAAATCTTTATGTAATGTAAAGGTACTATTTGATTAATATGATAGTATTTTCAATAAAATCTACAAATATATTATGAATTATTGTTTAACAAATAAAGTATGATTATTTTTTATATTTTCCAATATATATTTTATTAACTAAATTTTTATTTTTTTAGAAAGATGTTTTGTTGAGAAGGAAATAGGTTAAGCGAATTGTATAACACTATCATCCATCTCAATTACTATAACTTTCCTAGGAAATTATTGTAAGTAAAAAAGTTTAAAAACTTAAGTATAATGTTTAAATCCCACATCTCTAGATTACAAAAATCATAAGGCTTACTTTAAAAAGAACCATGACCACCTAATAAAAAAATTTCCATGAGTTAACTTCTTACAGATTAGTAACACCCTAACTTTAATATATGAATATCCTACCAGAAGTTAGCATAAGTAGTGTCATGCCTCATTACATACCATACCATACATACATAGGGGAAAAAATACTATCACTCATTTTAAATAAGTAGTCGTAACACCCCAACCCTACCCGACACATGCACATGCGTCGTACGGTCATACGTGCACATGTCCGATAGAAGTGGCGTGTTAACTATCTCACCTTCACTTTACTATATGGAATCAAAAGTAAAAGCAAAAATAACACATTATCTAAAGTCCAAATATTTCCTCATTTCATATTGTAAACCATAATTTACAATGTGGCATTAGATCCATCATTCATATGTATACATTGTCAGCCTATCAAAGCTCATAGTTTAGTTTGCAAAGTATGCTACATAAATGAGGAAATCAACCGAAAACTAAAAACTAATCTTTTGTCCCCAACTGATCGACCTTTGAACCATAAATTATACCAAAATATAGTCTTAGCAGCTAAGTCGTCACTCTATCTCAAATATAAAATTATCAACGTTGCAATTTTGATGAGTTTTGCTAACTCAGTAGAGTAACCATCCTCGATGGTTCACTCTTGTCATACAACACACAACAAATCATGTTATCATGTAATTCACATCAAATTGATTTTCTTTTTTCAGGTAATATCACATAACACCTGATCACATTTATCATATTTCAAAAACAAAATTTAAACATTTCATCATTTCAGTACAATTTTACAGAACATACACATTGACAAATTATCACATATTTCGTACACAAATTTCTCAAAACATTGCAATCATTCAACTTATTTAGAGCATATGTGTATGCAATGTTATGAGACTCGATTTCATTTATTTTATTGTTATGACTATATGCCTTTTTCACTGTCCCGTATCCATTATGGATACTGAGCTCTTTCATACTATCCCTTATCTGTTGGAGATACAGGGCTCTTTATACACATTAAGCCTTCGGCTCTAATCACGAATGTCTGAGCTTTAAGCTCTTTTTCACTGGAAAAATCAGTCACAACTGCCTTTATATTTCATGCATTCCTCAATTTCAGTCATCACATTTGATCAATTACATTTGCATTCACGTTCTTGTTCACAATAATCATTAGACTTGGTCTGGCATGAACATTCAAGTTGAGAATCATATAGGTAATCTCATTCACATTCAAGTAGCACTTCTAATATTTTAATCATGCATCAAAACTCCTAGGGCATTTTATGTTCGGAATTTAGTACACATTCATCAATATCAATTTTAATTCAGTAATAAACAAAACAAGTCAAGGTGAGACTATCTTAGGTTACTCAAAATTTTTCCCTTTTTGCTTATTGCCTTAAAGTTTCAGCAATATCTAGAAGCGATCACTCTACTTGCTCTTCTATATGCAATCAAATACAATTTCATGTTACCACATTGTTCATGTAACTGAATATGCATTTTTATAAATGTATCATGTAACATGCATGTTCAAGGACATATGCCCGGGTATACTTCTATAATAAACTGATGCAAAGATCAATTGTACTCCAAAGGTGTCAAAATTCATACACCCATTAACTATTCCAACTTTCATATCAACACAACTTTCGGGTCTACCTTATATGATCATTATGACAAGGAAAATGATGTATTTCTGTCACACTTTCTTCCAAAAAAATTGTTCCCCTATGTCTTAAGTTTCTAATGAAACCAAGATCATACAATTTGGTTCATTATTCTATGATTTATGCTCAAAATACTGTAGACTAAGTACATTTGAAATTTTGGCTAGTGCATAATCATGCATTCAAAGTTGTACAACCCATATCTCTCAATTCCAATATCTAAAAATTACAAACTTTATACCAATTGAAATATAAGAGAATAAGCTACAACTTTTGTGAAGACACCTTTGTCTGATTCGGCCTACATCAATACAGTTTATTTGATAACAATAGGACATGATTTTTGTCCCTGGTAGTGCTACAGCCTAAGCTAAGACTCAATTTCATGCCAAATTTAGAAATTCTTAGAGACAATTAAAATTCAACTTCTTTAAAAAAGTTGTCGACATATGTTTCAAGTTTAATCTGAATCTAGAATCAACTCATTTGGAAATCTACAGATCAATATGTAATCAACATACAGAAGCATGTTCAATGAAAATTCTCCAGTTCATAACATTCCAACATATTTCCTCTTTTTCATCCTAAATCTATTAATCAAATCTTTCCCTAACGCATCCAGATGGCTCTAAATTTTCACAGGGAGGAAGAACAATATGTTAGGAATCTATTGGTTCAAGTTTCAAGCCTTTTGGAGGTTAGATGAAAAAGTTATACTAAAAGACTCAAAGTTGTTCAGTAAAAATACTGTAGTTTATATTCAGACTTCAAAAACCAAAATCATACACGTAAACCATCACCTTCTTCTTCCTCTCGTCCACTTACCCCATCATCTCTAATTTATACTCTCCCATTTACCTCTTCATTTCAACTCTTATTTCAATTCAACTTACTCTAAACCAGTTCAAAACTCAAGATTAAATTCAAACATCTAAAAACCGATACATACACATATTTCAACTTTTTCAACTCTCTTACTACTATAATTTTGTTTTCAACAATAACAATCAACAAACCAAATCAGAACCTATAGTTATACAGTTCTACACCAAATTTTCTGTTATGTTCTACTTCACTAAGTTCCTTATTAAACTCCATACAATCGGTATTACACTTCCTGCCCATTCTACTGCACTATATTACCAACTCATCATTAACACCGAAACTACTCAAGTTTCACAATTCATGCATGAACTCATTTTCAACCATTAAAAACATTATCAAAATCAGTTGTAGTATCCAGAAAACTAAAACCACCATTTACTTGATTCTTCAATGAATTCCAGCAGTGAAAATGAAGGACAGGGCTTCGGTGGTTGGACAAAAAACAAAAAGATTAAGCAGAAACAAACACTAGCTGGATGGAAATGTTTGTTTCGAACAGGATAATACTCATGTAAAGATCAAAATTGTAGTTCGGTGAAGATTGACACAAAAGGGAAAATTTAATGACGAGCACTTTCAGTGAACAACCAAAAGCTTCGTCTTTTGTTTTTTTTTTTAGCAAGACACATGTGACTACATGTGTCCCTTGTGAGCCATGTGTCAACATACAAGGTTTCCATGTGTGACACTATGATTGGTCCATTATTTCATTGTTTTCCTAGTCCAAACTACTCCAAATTTCCAAAATATTTGAAATTTTACCAAAAATTTTTGAAATAATTTTAATAGTCTCCAAATCAATTTTCAACACATAAAAATCACAATTTGCATTTTAACCGCATTTATAACTCAATTATACCCGAAAAATGTCAATGAATGCATGTACAATTATTTCATGAATATCAACACAATTCACATATTTAAATATGTCATATGATGTATGAAATGCACTTCTAATTTCTCAGTATATTCTCATTTACACTATTATGGGGTTCTAGCCCCTACTATCGAATATTGGGATGTTATAATAGTAGCTCCAATTTTATATGGAAATACAATGACTGTGTATAAATAAATTCATAATTAAGTAGAAACCATACTAGGAATAAATAAATGTAATAACAACCATATATGTTAAAAAGAACACTACAAGAAAACAGGTTGTTACCGACGGAAAAATACGTCGGTAAATAACATAATTCCGTCGGTATAAGTAATTACCAACGGAAAAAACAGACGGTCAAAGTCGTCGGTGATTCCACCGTAGCTAAATTTACCGACAAACATATTTCCGTCGGCACTTTAGCAACGGAATAAAACATATTAACAACAGTATACATAACATCAGTAATACGATTACCGACGGAATAAATTTATTAATTTTCGTCGTTAAGTTTAGCAACGGAATAAATCAGTCGGTATGGCGTTGCAAACTTTAAAACAACAACATCGAATACACCGACGAAAATGAGTAGTCCATCGGTAATAAAAATTAAATTATCGACGGAAATGTGGTGACTGTCGATAATAATAGGTATGAAATTTTTTAAAAGCATTTTCTAATTTGATGATGTTGTGAAAAATGTATAATGTTAAGAATTACCAATAATGTGTGCATTATAAATTAATTTGTATATATATGAATTCGATTAATTAGGAAATTAATTAATTGATAATATAACGTGAAAATTGTTTAAATTGATCATAAAAGCAGTTAATTGTCCAAAGCATACATTTGTAATTGACAACAAATGACAAAGACAAGCTAATGTGGTGGTGATCGTGGATGATCTGAACTGCCAAACCTCCCCTTCAACTGTTCCATCTCCTGTCTAAGCTGATTCATCTGCTCCGTCTGCTCTCTCATCTTAGTACAGACGGTATTGGATGTTCCGTCGCTAAGTACAGACGGTTGAATGTCCGTCGCTAAATGACAAATTTCGTGTAGTGTAATATTTTAAAAAATTTGAGTTCAACGCAAAATTTGATCAATTCAGAGCAGGATCATTGTCTTCGGATCATACAGAGTCAAGCCGGTTAGTTTTCGCAAATCATAAAATTAAAAAAGAAGGGACAATAAATTAAGGAAGAAAAATTCCATTCGGCAAGATGTATTTATTAATAAGATTCTCTTTACCATTTAGGATATTATATGATTATTATTACCTATCAAGTTCTTGTTGACAACGTTGCTTGTCTTTATATGCATGTGTTTTTTTTCCCCCCTTGTTCTTTGAAATTAGATATGCTTCCTAATTTTCCTAGGCCGAATTTCGAAGAAACATATTTTTATTCTTTAATCTTAAATTCATTTCTATTTCAATCGTAACAAAAAAACTTTAGGTACGTTTCCAAAACATTTGGCTAAAATATCATGTATCTAAAAATATTTGACTACGTTTCAAAAAAGGTAGCTAATAATTTTTATCTACGAAAATAATGCGTAGCCAAAAAGTATCGACAACGATTTCTCAAAACAAAAAACGTAACAAAAAACTTTTGGCTACGTTTATAAAAACGTAGCTAATAATTTTTAGTTACGAAAACAATACATAGCTAAAAAATATTGGCGATGATTTCTCAAAACGTCGCTAAGAGTTTTTCACTACGCTATAACGATTAGCAAAAAACATCATCTATAGTTTTTAGCTATGAGAATTTAACGACATTTTCGGTCATTAGCGACAATTGTTTTTGTAGTCAAATGTCCTTTTTGTTGTTGTAGTGACAAGATTATTTAATATCTAATTTAAAATTAATAAATTAAATTTTAATTATTATATTTGGATTTAGAAAATCAATCAAGTTATAAAAAAAGGTCATTTTAGCTATGGTTAAAAGATTTTTTTCTTTTCTAAAATAGCTTTTGTCTTCAGCGAAAAGCTAATCTGTCCAACTTCTTTTGTACCAATCCTGTCTTATTAATTTCAACAATTTATTTATATAAGTCTCATATAGATGGCTGAGATTAATAAGTCAGGGTTAGTACAAAAAAAATTAAAACTCATATAAATAAATAGTTGAGATTAACAAGACATGGTTGATATAGAAGAAATTGGACCGAGAATACGAGGCCACAGCAAAGACGCAGTAAATCAAAGCAGGCTTGACTCTTCTTACGAAAACATACATCATTCTTCGTCACTCTTACTTTACAAGTCAAATTAATTAAATAAAATATATATGAAATATAAATAAAATCGAGTAGAGCAAAATGACAAGTAATGCCTATCTGGTCCATTGTATTTCTTGTTCCAAATGTCTCTTTCTCGGCTTTTATGAATAGGATTTACGAATACACACGTTATTGCACTTGTGGTCAGTCTTCACTTTCAGGACTCCAAAAATCAATAATCCTGACCATCCATGGAGTATGTATCTGTATATATAATAACCCTTCACACCAATCATCCTACAAGTTACAATTACTTACCTTCAATGGAGTCCTCATCACACCCTCTGGCTATTGAAAGTTTCTCAAACAGTTGGTTAACAGGAACAAACAGTTCATTACAGACCGTGGAGGGGTCATCAGCAGCATCTCTTGCCAGCTCCAGTGAATCGGGTCAGAAGTTGCTGAGATTCGAAAGATCTTTAGGAGACACCCAGAACTTCAAATTTGATGTTCCCTTCACTAAATCCTCTACTGTTCTTGTTCACGCGGACCAGATTTTCTCCGGGGGCCTCATCAGACCAACTCTTGCACACCAATCAAATACAGAACCCTCCAGCCCCATAAATTTAGTTCCTGTCAGCAAGCCACCCTCGTCGTTTTCTCACAAACCTGTCGTGCCAGTTGTTGATATTCGAGGTAAAGTTAACGGAAGATGGAAGAGGCTATTAGAACGGATCCTGCAAAAGTGTTTCAGGAATCTGAGACCTTTGTGTCTTGGATATAGAGGATCGAGGAAATGTGTAAAGGTTGATGATATCGATAGGAGATCATGGGAAGTTAAGAGCTGGAGCAATTCACCACCTTATCATTCTCCAGATAGTTGGTCTGACATGGAGTTCGAAAGCTCAATATATGAAGCAGTTCTTCATTGCAAGAAATCAATAGGTTCGACGATTTTTTACTATTACCCTTTTAGTTTCTGGATCCCAAGCTTATTATTTTGCAATAACACATCAAGAACTCTGATGAATCTCTTCTTTCCATATCACCAGATAATAAATGATTGCCTCTGGGAGGTGGTTTGTTGATATGAACGGAGGGCAGGGGATCGAGTGCAAGTTGTTCTTTGCCACCTTTCTGTCCTCTAGTTAGTGTTTTGTATCAATTATGTTCTTGAATGTCTCCATTGATCATGGAGAAGCTTCATAAAAATTTTAAACCATACCAAATAAATATGCAGAAATGGGAATTTCAGGTATTTTTCGTATTTGTCTTCTACACCTTGGTATGATAGAGAAATTTCCAACATTAAATGTTAAAGAGACATAGGTACATTGGTTGGGAGTGCTTAGCTTGTTGAAGAATGAAGCTAAAAGAGTTGCCAATATTGCAAGCTAAAGAGACATATGTACATGATTGAGAGGGATTTGGATGTGTTTTAGGTCACATGAAAGCTAGAACAAGCGCGAAACAGGAAGGGGACAGAGACAAAACGTGCTGGGAGAAAAAGTCATGATTAGTACAATAGTGTTATTCTGTTTGAAAGTCCTATTACCACCACAAAATTAGAAGATACCTACTTATTGTCTTTGCTTACAAACCATCCCCACCTGTCTAAGAAATGAAAAAGGCAACGGGTGCGTTTGGATACTCCCCAATTGGCGGTTGTTAGCTAACGACAACGTTTGGTGAGTAGCTTTTTAACAAGCTTATTGAAACTAATAAGTTGAAAATGAACCTATGAACGTTTTCGTCTATCAGCTGAAATAAATTGACCTAAAATTTAACTATACCCTTTATTAAGTTGATACATGCATATAGATTTGTTTAATATATTATTTGGGTTTAATTGATCATGCTTT
>JAOTAZ010000220.1:46178074-46190895 GCA_025629785.1 Erythroxylum oxycarpum | reverse complement strand
TAATTCTTTGTTTTAATAAAACATAATGAATAATAAATATTGTGTAGGAGATTAAAATAAAATTACTTACTTTATTTAATTCGTAACATTAATTATTTTTAAATTTTATTTATTATTTGATTTTTATCAGTAATAAGGTGCAACTATATTACATTAACAGTTAAATAATTTTTTTGTTTGAAAGAAAAAATAGAAATCAGAAATAGAAAACGAAAATTAAAAACCAATGAAGCCAAACATAATTTGGACTTTTTCAGAACTTATCAAGTTGGCTGGGTTTTGAAAATTTGAGCTGGGGTTTTTGGACCTTTTGGTGGTTATCATCCTTCTTGTTTGTTTAATTTTCTTTATCCCTTTCTAATGTTTGCTTAAGTGTATCATGTAACACCTGTTAGACATTATTTTTGAAATGTTGAAGGAAAATGACTCTTTGGAGGTAACATGAACCACTCTAGCTTTGCAGGTTTCCTCAGTCAATGTGTATTACCTGCTAGCAGCTGACACTGTTGACGACATCATATGGTATGATCATCCGAATTGATAGTAATCCTGTTTCCTTGAATTTATGATGGTCAATAAAGTAATTAAAATCTATCATCTTTAGGGATGTGGTCCAAAGTAAGTTGGAGAACTTGGGACAGGTAATGCATTTCCGCTCCCACCACTGTATTAACTTTTTGTGCGTGCCTTTGTGACTGGAATAGATGGTTTAGAATTCCCATTCAAAGTATCTGACAGAATGTAATAGGGGTTTGAGATTTAATTTTAGAAGGCTGTGTTATTGGTAGTATGTATTTTGCTAAAACTAAGGTTCAATTCTGTCATTTGGGTTTGAGATTTAATTTTAGAAGGCTGTGTCGTTGGTAGTATACATCTTGCTAAAACTAAGGTTCAAATTGAGTTCAAGCACCGTTTTCAATCATCAAACTAAGGTTCAGTTCTGATTGAAGAGACACAAATGAAATGGATCTTTTACTTCACTTTATTCTGTCAATCATCTATCTAAACTACAAATATTATGATTAATTGATGGCGGTCATATACACCTTCACTCCTTTGAACGAAATTCTTCAAGATGAATTGGAAGTCAAAGCTTTTCAAAATAAAATTGTAAAGTTTCAATATGTTGAAACTTCCAATTGAATGGAAAGAAGACTCGATACAATGAAAAGAACTGATTCTGAACAGTAAACATGATGGTACTGTTCATCTTGTAGTGCCTTTTCAAATCTTCTCGCAAGAAGGCAAAAAATTCTAAAACCTTCATTCAAGAATTATTACGGCATCTCATTATTTTGATTTTTCAATCTTGTAAAATTTAGATTTAGGCTTTATATGTGTCACATTTATTTAATATACATTAATAAAAGTTATTTTTAAGTGGTAATTAACATTATCCATGCAGTGAATAGTGGCATAGGTAATGATAAGTGCGCATGCATTCTTTTCTTTGTTTTTGTTTTGGTCATCTGTAGAGCTTTGAAGTTTTCTTCCTAAAACCAAAGCCTGTTTGTCCAGCATCCAATGGCAGATTTCACATTTCTGTGGTAACTTATAGTTTTGTATGTGGTGACTTCATCCTTTCTTGATCATTGACCGCTAAACTTTTGTTGTAATTAGGTTCTTGATGGTCAAGAGGATACCATGGATGTTTCAACCAGCCAAATTACTGCAAAGCAGAAGACACTTGACACATATATGAAGCGCTGCAGCAACATTGATGACTCTGAATGCCAGTCCAAGTTCAAATTCCCCAGGAACTGAGTGATTTACAGTAGAAAAAGGTGGTGTTCCTACTCTCTTAATTCACATGCTTGCTGCTGCATAGGCAGTTTTGGAGCTTGTCACGTTGAAATATTGGAGCACACTGTGTGAACCAGTTGAAGCCATTTGCAGGATGACTTTTACTAGTGTTGACGGATATATGCAGGTCTTCTAGATAGTTATAATGTCAATGGAGGTACCAGTTCATGTTTCCTCGGAAAAGGAAGAAAATGTGGTCAGTTGATGATAAAAATAGAGTTAAAAAATGTAACTGCTGTGCAATACTACTAAAGCATTTTGTTCAATGTTATTGGTCCTGTACATAATTTAAAATCACGGGTTTGAAGACTGATGTTCGTTCTAAGTTTTTATCAATTTGAGTTATTGTCATTGCCTTTGATTTTTTGTTCAATATGTTTCCTTTTGGTTGGAACTAAAGGGTTATGCTTTGAATAGTGGGATGTTGTTGAGTTTTATTCTATTGCTTCAAAGGTGAAACTTTCAGGAAGACAGAGATAAAGAGATTCATGCTCTTTTTGTATCAAATTAGAAATAGGATGGCGTGTAACCTAAATAATTGCACGCTTTAGTTGCTGTTTGCTCCGTATGTTTTGATTGAGAGTGGGCGTGTATTTTTGTCTTAGTTCAGCTGATGTTTAGATCGTTATTAGTTCAAATGATGTTTAACAGATGTACACCAACCCTTTTTATTTTTATACACAAAAGGAAAAGATAAGAAAAATTAAGATATTCTTATTTCAACTGATGTTTAACAGAAGATATAAGAGATGCATTCCATACTTGCTGGAGCTGAAATTTTGCTCGTCTTTATGTCTTTTAAATATTTATGCGATTGCCATTAATAGTTAGTAGATGAGTAGTCATAAAAGAGAGAATAAAAGGAACCAAATCCCTGGTAAGAACTCTTATGTTTCGAACACAACTTTTGTTAATTATTACAAAATTAAACGAACCATATTTAATCTCGCAACTATGCCAAACCATAACAAGACAGATCGAAAGTGGCACTTCAACTTCTAAACCCCTGGAAAAAATACTCTTCACAAAAAGTACATATCTTATTAATATTAATCCTGTCCATCTCCAAAAACAAGAAGAGAAACTGTCTTTGAAGAAATCAACGCAGCAGGTATGATTCGCATAGGCAGCGCTTTGGTTGCTGTTCTAAACTCCACGGGAGCAGTCCTGCAAAGCAAATGAAGCGCTGCAGCAACGTGGATGACTCTGCAGGCACTGAGCAATCTTTAGTAGAAAAGGAGGTTTTTCCTACTCTCTTCATTCACATGCATTGCTGCTGCGCTCGGAGACTTGGAGCCTGTCATGTTGAAATATTGAAGCAAATTGAGGTGGACCAGTTGAAACTTTTTGCACTTTGCAGGATGGACTCTTACTAGCTTCGTCAGATATATGCAAAGCCTTCTGGACAGTTATAACTAGATGCAGTGGTTTAATAATAAAATGCACAGAAGATTTGTGCATTATATTATTGAAATCCGTTCTAAATATTTCTGCCTGCATTATGTGCAAGGGAAACATACAAGATTCATAGCGACCCTTCCATACTGTAAAATGTTTATTTGCTCAAATTTCAGATGAAGTATGTACAATTCACGATGGGGAAGATGTCAAATTTTAACTATTGACTGTTGAATTAAATTTGGCTATATATATGTTAACATCAGAACTTGACATATTGTTTAATAGCCGATTCTCTGTGTATTCTTCGGCTGGCTTCTCATCAAGATGTTACCGCAGCCAATAATTCTCTACTTCGTAACAGATGTCCAGGAACACGAAAACGCCGTCTCATCTCTTCAAAAGCGCACAATGTCTCTGTATCAAGGCCCCCAGCAAACTGCACCACCATACAGCAGAGTACTTGGTAAGAGAGTACATCATTGACAACCAAAGTTGTAAATATAGTTGACCATTATGATTACCTGGTGAGCCCTGTATATAAAATGCACACCTTCAAGAAGCAAACATTCTTGACTTGATTCTTTATCAGAATTATGGGTCTGTTCAACCTCCACTTTTACTCGATTCATGTACATCTTTGCAAGCTTCAGAGAACCCTGCTTTATCTGCATCAAATTACACATAGGTCTTCAGTTCATGGCAAGCCTAGAAGATTCATTATTATTTGTAAGCAGTAACATCGAAATTGTCTTTCACTTCGAACATTATAGCATTAATAAGTGACGGGGAGAAAAAAAGATATGAAAGCTACAGCAGGAGTTGATATAGCTGGTGAAAAAGTATCACATTGTGGAGGAACGCAGCACCTTACTCATAATTCCAGAATCAAGCATCCAATCCGTTGGAATTTTCAAATCTTGATAGGACCGCATAACTGAGTTACGAAGTTTAACCAGCCTTTGAATGCTTTTCTCCGATCTGCAGACAGAAAATAAGACAACTCAAACGGGACACATTTAGTTAAGTAATGCATTAAATTACAGAAACTGTACTCTTTACTTGTCAAGTAATAAAACCATCTTTTTCAAAGCAGTTCTGCAAGGAATGTTCTCATCATCTTCGTAGGATGATATCTCATTTTCTACTAGTTTGAGCCCCCGATATTCAATAGCAGCTTCTCTAATGGCATCAGCTTTTCTCTCTGGCCACTTAAAATGCTTTAACACAGCCCGTTCATCAGCCTGTCCAACACAGGATATATATATCATGAATAATCCATAACAATTGGAGCAAAATTCTTACATCTTTAGTGGGGATTCTCATGAAAATTGTAGTACAATGGTATGATTAGTTTGATTTTCGTGTTAAAGTGAATTATTGCAACAAAACCCATCTATCATAAGCCCTCTAAAGCAGCCATGATCCTTGTTGCAATATGTCCAAGGGAATCAGATAGTGTGATTACCCATATACAAAAGCACGCTCGGACATGCTATCCTTCAGCTAGTTCAAGAGATTTCACTGTCATGAAGGGCGAGATGGACCCTGAGATAGGTCAATTCCAACATGGGACAACTGGCCATCACCATCATGTCCAGGAAAACATGACAGGATTCTTGAGCTTACATTCACAAATTCCTAAATTTCTTATTATTTATGTTGATGGTAAATGAGGACCTTGGCCAGCTATGCAACTCTAAGTAATGGCCTAAATAAGAACAAGAAATAGCTTTTGCAGGAAGCTGGAGTAAACTCTGAAGTAATCACGTTGATATATAGTGATTTTAGCATTTCAAGTTCAATCGAGACAACAGTTTAACAGTTTTGATTATAACTGGACTTTTTTGTGTGGAAACTGTATATGGGTTGCATTTGACATTTCCGTAGCGGCAATAAATTCTTGAGGAACTTGAGAATATATCTGATCAGAAACTTGAAAGGTAAATGACTTGGAGGGGCTCTGGAAGTTACCAACGTTGAGAGTTCGGTATCAAGCCAATCCGTGAATTTGAGGACATCTTCAATATCTGTATAAGCAGCAGCCAGTACCTTGTGGATAAGGCCATTGATGAAATCACCCTTCTTTTTGATATCTTCTTTTATCTAAAAATTTCATCAGTTGACAACAGTTTGAAGACGAGAGGAGAGGGGAAAGAAGTACGGGAAATAAACAGTAACAAAGATCTTAATTTGCTTACCGCCAACAGATGTGCCGAACGATTTTGTATCTCTCCAACAATACTGCTGTGCACGGTCATTGCAGGAGGTTTATACTGAGTCCCTAGTCTTGCGGTATCTCTTCCCTCTTCTTGGTTTCTTAAAGAGTGAGATAATTCTACAACTGCTGGAGCTTTTGGAGCAGAAAGTGCTTTGGCTGTGGGTCGCAACGGAGGTGGTGGTGGTGGAGGCGGTGGCAAGGAGCAATTTACTGTAACTTGTCTTTCTACAACACCAGTTTTGGGCAATAGCTGTGGTGCAGATGGCGGCTGATGAGCTTGAAAGGTATTCTTGGGGCCATTGATTACCTCCCTATTAACCGTGGAGTGTTGCAATTTGTTGGCAATTAGTTTCTGAATGTCCTTAAATTTGGGGTTCTGACACTCTCCCGTTAATGATTGCTGGTTGTAGAATAATGTGCCATTCATGTTATCAGTCATTCAAGAACTGATCTTGTGTTGAAACATGTATAAAGTCTTGAATTTTTTTTTTTAACCTATGACAAACTTAATCTCTACAAAACATATTACGAATAAATTATGCCAAAATAAAAGATTGGAATTTGAAGAGGAAAAAGTTGAAAGACAAACTTAGACCAAACCTGGTTAGAAGACAGAGGTGTGGGTTGAAGAGCAGCAAGATCCTGAAGGAGCTTCTTGTTGAGGGAGTCAAGTTGGAAATTCAAGGCATGAGCTTTATCCAACTCGGCCTTGAGAGCCAAAACCTGAGATTGTAAATCTTGAATCAGAGCGTGGTTGGATTGAAGCTTCTCCAACAAATCTTTCTTGTTATTACTTTCTTCTTGATTTCTCCTATTACTTTTCCAAGTGGAAGAATGTAGCGGTGCATGCAGCTGCCTTCTTGGCTTAGAAAATTGCTCCACAATCAGCGGACGGTTTACAGAGGGATAAGCAACCTGAGATCCCGCCACCTCCTGTTCTCCAGATTTTGACTTGTTAGGGCTCAGCAGTTGAGACCTTCCGACCTTTGACGAGCAGTCTTTGCTGTTATTATTGGACAAATCTGGAGAAGGGACAGATTTGGGTCTAGTTTTGTTGTTAGCAGCAGTAACTTGGGGTTTGGGTGACAGCTGCTCCTTGCTAATCCTAGAGTTGGCCACTCTACATCGAGATGAGGTCGACGTAGACTGAGACTGAGACTGAGACTGAGACATGGTCCAGAAAAAGAAGATGAAGATGCTGCTGATGGGTGGGTTGCCTTTGCGATTGCAATTTATCTGAAAGAGAGAAACAAAGGGTGTGGTGTTCCTTTTTATGTGTATAACTGCTTAACAAAGATAACACAGAGAAGAACAATCTCTGCCAAGTATTATCACAAGACCAAACTTCCATAAAAACAAAACACCAGTACATAGTACGGGCATTGGAATCTTTTTTTTGTGTTGTGTGTGTATGTTTTGTTTTGTCTATCTATGGGCTCCAGTTCACACCAGCTTTTAATTTCTTCATCATCATGATTGATTGTTCTGTAACGTATAATTTTATGCCACCCCCACTTCTAAAGAAATCAGTTGAAGAGATCCAAGAAATTGGATTTGATTACTACTAACTATTTCACCTGAGCCGCTAAGCAAACCATAAGGAAAAGGAAGTGGACGACCCCACCAACAACCTTCAAGTGCACACTTGACTCATTTTGATTTGGAATTGATGGCCTGCCTAATAGTTGGCCTGAGTTGATTTATGTATGAAACAGTTTATAGTTGAAGAATCTGAAAAGAGTTAGCTTTTGTTGATTAGACACCAAAACCAAATGCCATGCAAGTTGTAACATGCAGCAGAGCTTAAAAGCTAGACAATTACCATTTCAGATTCAATCAAATATATACAATGAGAATGGCAAAAACCAACAAGCTAGGGATGTACTATGTATTTACTACTCCTAGGCCTTAGTTTGATAGGTTGCTCGTGTTTTTTTTTTTTAATGTACATGTGAAGGCGGATGGATGCATCGACAGCCATGATCTTTCTTGTTTTCATTAGCCTGTTCCTATATGAGCATTCATCAATTCATTTAATGAGAGGAAGTGATCTGTTTCATGAAAGCAAATGATCTGAACATCCTTTCCACCGCATTCGCTAATTTCTGCCACGTATGTGTAATGCGTGTACACTTACCTTGATTAGATCACACGTTCACCTTCAGGACAATCTCACGCATCCATCAATAAGTATTCTTTAGATTTGTATTATTTCTTGATTTATTGTTTAGCTATGATATGTGACAAATGTATTCGCAGAGCAGAAAGCCGAAAGGTTCGGGTTCCTACTTCCTAGGCTAGGATTCATCATTATTTAGTTTGTTATGATTATGTAATGCCACGAGGGTTGCGTAAATGCCTTGGTTGATGTTGATTAAAGCATCCTGATTCCCTTTCTCAGCAATCACTCCATTCTTAACCGCTGCAGTCAAATCAGCATTCTTCAGTGTTAGATAATCTGTGTGCCACAACTACTGTGCTTCTGTTCACCATTATCCTCTCCAAAGCCTTTTGAACTATTCTTTCAGATTCGGCATCTAGCGCACTGCTTGCTTCATCAAGTAGTAACACTTTGGGATTCTTCACTATTGCTCTTGCAATTGCAACTCTTTGCTTTTGTCTACCTGACAATTGTACTCCTATTTCACCTACTATCGTATCATACCCCTGCAACTTGCTTCCAAATGCCTTGGTTACTCCTCTCATCCGTACATCTTTCAAACTATATTACAATACTCTTTTACCTGCTGCATGTCACTTGTGAAGTTGTGGGCATTTGCCAACTCTGCTGCTGCCAGAATCTCTGCCTCTGTTGCCTTTCCTTCCTTTCCATATGCAATATTCTCACAGAGTGTGCCATTAAGTAACACTGCTTCTTGACTAACTAGCCCCACCTGCTGCCTTAACCACTTGAGCTGTAGCTTCTTGATGTCAATTCCATCCATTGTGATGGTACCTGAATCGGGATCATAGAATCCCCGCAACAATGATATTGCTGTTGATTTTCCACATCCACTCTCCCCTACCAAAGCAACGTCTGCTAAAATCAAAACCCTTTAGTTCCTTAGTCTTACACACAATAAGATTGTAAAATGTGTTAAAAAAATAAAGAAAAGAGCACAAACACATTGAATTGAAAGCAACTATTGACCTTGCCATGCTGAATGTACAAATTTAAATCCCTGAATATCTCAACACCAGGTCTTGTGGGATATCTGAAGCTGACGTGAAGAAACTCAATCTCTCCTTTGAGATTTTCTATTGTTGTTCCCGAACCGTCGCTAGAGTCGATTTTTTATTTTCGTTCAAGAATTTGAAAGATAGAAGCAGTAGCAGTCTTTGCTTTAGTGGCATCAGGAACAAGGGAGCCCTGATTGAGAAATTCCAATAGCTGCTAAAGTGAGAGCAAAAAACACCTGTACCAGACCAGGACAAGGAAAAAAACTTAACGTCCAATTGTGGTACTCTCGGGTACTTTTCTTTGTGCAGAATGCTAACCTGGAAAACATCATGAAATGAGGCATCACCAGCTTCAACAAGTGGAGCTCCAGCATAAAAACTAATGGCATATACAAAGAAAAGCGTAAAGAAGGAAATTCCATAGCCTATACCACTGATCAGCCCTTCTCTCATACCTTTTCTCAAAGGGCCTTCACATTTTTTTTCATAAAGCTCCATCACCTTCTCCTCAGCACAGAAAGAAGCAACTGTTCTTATGTTATGTTCCCTACTGCATCATTGGCAATTTGACTTGCTTCCTCATACATCTTCTGCAACCATTTCCTTCTTCATCAGTTTAATCACATGTATGATATTGAGATCTATACGCAAGAAATTATCAGAAGTAGTACATATGGACGAATTTTGCTTCAAGTTCAAACAGAACAAGCATAGATGAAATATCATACATAGACTCGTAGGCATTAAAGTTCTAGTCCTGGTACTGACCTGCGTATCTCTGCTAAAACCTTTGACGGACTTCATTTGTACATATGAATTTACACCTAAAAGTGGCAGCAAGATGATGACAATTAAAGACAGTTCCCACTTCCCAGTTGGTTTCAAA
The DNA here is from genome assembly GCA_025629785.1 of Erythroxylum oxycarpum. Classification (NCBI taxonomy): domain Eukaryota; kingdom Viridiplantae; phylum Streptophyta; class Magnoliopsida; order Malpighiales; family Erythroxylaceae; genus Erythroxylum; species Erythroxylum oxycarpum. The sequence continues at coordinate 46,181,407 of JAOTAZ010000220.1, read as the reverse complement.
GCAATAACCATGCCAGCAGCTGTCGCCATATTTTGAAAAAGTAGACCAAGTTGCGTCCCCAACCAGACTTTTTACTGAAGCTGCATCTACGGAAAGCCTTGCTTCAATAGCACCACTCGAATGCTCAGCGTCATCAAACCAGCTGATTTCCATGTACACCACCTTCTGAAAGCACATGGATCGGATTCGGTTATCAACTTACACCCGGCCACAGCAAAGAAGTATGATCTTAATGGATTCATTAACATTGATATCAAACCAATACCAAAGAATACTGGTTCAGCCGGATTCTGGCCGAATGGTACATTACCACTTGGATCCATTGATTTGAGACCTTCTGTGTTGATCTTCACGTGGAAAACACCTGCAAAACAAAAGGAAGGCACGTCGGGGGTGAGATCCCGATTAGCCCCTCCGACGCTCAAGTTAGTGATTTGGTGGTGGTAAGGTTTTTTGAATGTGGAGAAGAAGCTAGGTTTCGGACAACCTCTCTCTGTTAAGAGAAGATGATACCTTATATAGGTGCATGGGAAGCTTTCTCATGCTAATGGGCTGTGAATGTGTGGGTTAAGCCCAAATCAATCTATGGGGTGAGACTGGTCGATCGGCCTGTGAGATTGGACTTGGGCCCGACGTATCCGACCCAACCAATACCAAATTTAAATATCGGTCGAAATCGGTATCAAGTTCGTACAGTATTCTCAACGTTGATTTAAAAGATTCGGTTGCTATGTCCAATGATAAATTTATTTTTATAATATTACCTAAATATTGAATATTAAACTAAAAAATTAAAAAATGTATTATCCAGTTTACGCGTTAACGACGGACGTCGACTCGTCGAACGGCTACTCGGCTTGACCGTCAATCCAACACTTGAGCCTCACTACTTTACTCAGTAGTCAGTACTAGTTCGAGTGAGTTACTTGCTGACACAAAACATCCCCTCCTCCATCTTATTTCTTATTCCATTTTATTTATTTTCATCCCAAAAATAGCTTTTGTTTTCGTTTTAAATTATATTTTTTAAAAGATATAAACGTATTTTTTTTAATTTTTTTAATTTATAATATTAAGAAATAACTATATATTAGGTCTCCCTGTGTTTCTTTGTGGGCGAGACCGGAGTATCAAAACAGTCAAAACAAGCCGAACTATGGTTAGTTAAAAGTTTAATGAATAGTCCTCGAACAGGAAGATGAATGTTGTACTAGAATAGTTGAATAGTTTTGAGTTTACTAAGTTTTAAGATCTGTCCGTACCAATAAGCTGACACGTGTCCGGTTACAACGCGGTTTCTTCCCCCCTTCACCGTCCTATTTATCCTCTCCCACCTCTCGTACTCATTCCCATTTCTCGCCTCTGCTCCATTACTACTTTCTTATTCTCGAAGTTGCAATCTTTTTGACTACCCTCTTCTGTTTGAGTAATGCCCAGATACAGTCTCCAACTCAATATTGTTGCTTCTTTTTGATCAACTACCTACTTTTGTTCTGTTTTTGACCTTGGGGAACATGACTTCTTCGGAGAATTTGGCGAGTTTTGAGCCTTGGATGGGCTTTCGACCAGCCTTCTCTGACCCCTGGATATCGGAGGCCTATGCTCGCGACACGCAGACTTTTACTAAAGTCCTCCAGAAGTCTCTCTGCGGCAATTCTGCGAATGACAACTCTGTGTCCGAAACGCTCACTTCCGATTCTTTTAACCCTTTTCTCAGCTTGCTCAATTCAGATGCAATCACCGGCGCATCCGCCGTCCCTCCTCCTCCTACAACCCCGACGGCTTCCAACGTTTCTGGGTCCGACCCAGAAACGGCGCCCAAGCGCCAGCGGAACTCGGCCCCAGGAGCCACCGGGAAGGTCTCCAAGAGAAAGTCTCGCGCTTCGAAGCGGTCGCAGACGACGTTTATCACTGCGGATCCTGCAAACTTCCGGCAGATGGTGCAGCAGGTGACCGGGGTTAGGTTCGGGAACTCCCAGATGCCCATGGTGCCGGTTTTGAAGCCGGAGCCGCAGAGACTCGGTGGGCGGTTGCAGGGATGCGGCGGCGCTGCAGCTGCGGTTGGCTGCTTGCCGACTCTTGATACGTCGGCGTTTCTTTTGGACCAAGTCGTTATGGGGTCCACTCCCTGCTCGGGAGCTGGACAGGTAGTTGGGTCCGGTCCAATGTGTTTCTCCCAGTCTCTCGTGGGAGATATTTCCGGCTCCGGCTCCGGCTCTGGTTCCGGGTCTGGGTCTGGTTCTGGTTCTGCTTCTGGTATAGATTTTGATACTTTCTCCAGCTTTCCCACCCTAGAGTCGTGGAAAGTCATGTGAAGTAGAAGTTCTTTATCATTTCTAATTACAAAATATGTCCTTTTTTTTTCTGGTCTAATTTGCTAGTTGGAGGCATGTAACTTATGTAGTGGAGAATCATGTTGGGGGGTTAGGGGCAGTGACTTGTTAATATTTTTGGGAGGCCTTGTTAGGCTTTGGCTAATATGTGCTTTCTTGTTTAATATCCAGTCTATTTTCATATAATGTTTAGTTTTCCTATTCACTCCATTCCAAATTTGAATCCAATCGATTGAACCAAATCAAATTAATGACCTACTTAGAACTAGGATTTACTTGAAACACTAGATTCCTAGGAGAGCAGACTGTCATTACCAAGCATGCAAGGTGCTTAATGAGTCTTTCATAACATTAATGATCTGCAGCAAGAACAAGTTTAAGAAAAAGAGGTGTTGGATGTGATGTGCAAAGTCATTAATGGCACATTATGGTGAGAATGATAGGGAGGCCAAATGTTCTTCAATTTTGAACTCCTGGATGCCATTATTTTGCATGCTTTAGCACAATTATGTTAAGTTCTAATGAAACATTAACTCATCACACTCAAAACTTATTGAAGGTAGCAGGAGCTAACTTAGGAGCACGGGGTGGCTGTTTCACTTTTCCAGTGTCATTATGTGTCTTCTTCATTTCATCCTGAAAAGTGAAACAGGAGATTTAATCCCTAATTTAGCAGGTTTCATTACCTATTCCTCTTATTTCAAGCGTAGAAGCCAAGAGATTTAGACCCTAATTATAGAATGATAATCACTTCATTCTAATTCTTTTAACTACACAGGATTAACCATAATCCTAATGAGTAGCTTAAAACTCAAATATGATGAGTACATGATAACATGAGAATTAAAATGAAAAGGGTTATATTACCTAAATTTTGAATATGTTTAATCTTAATGTTAATGAAGTCTCAAAAAAGTACTCCTTCCGATTCATAATAAGTGTCGTTTTAGAGGGATTTTAATTATTCAAAATAAGTGTCGTTTGTGACTTTTTATGCATA
>JAOTAZ010000220.1:46138348-46148370 GCA_025629785.1 Erythroxylum oxycarpum | reverse complement strand
CATAAATTAGGAAACAAATCAATCTAACCCTATCTGAGGAGGATCCCTGATTTTTAGGGATCCTATATCTGATATTTTCGTCCTATATTTGACTATCTAATACAGTATCTACAACACAGATTCTTACAGTACCCAACAAACATACATGTAAGAGCATGGGGATCTAATTTGCCTACATGTTTCCTATACACAACATTCATAACCAAAAACTTTAGGAGGTACAATGTAAGAATTACTACCTTACGACATTTCCAAAGTACTTTTAAAGCCTAACATATTCAAAGGCTTTCTATTAATAAAATATACAACTGAAAGTACTGCATCACCCTTGTTAGAATATAATAGTATTTTAATAAGGGTATTTAAGTCTTTTATGTACTTTCTCCTATTTATAAATAAAAGATGACTAACCTAAGAAAGGAGTAGCTTTCATTCTCAAATTCTCTTCTTCCTCGCTTTTTCTTCTCTTCATCTCTCTCTCTACAACTTACACGTATCAGAGCAAGCTTTATCAGATCTAATTACAATCACGTGAATTTTCCTCTAGATTCTTTTATTCTTTTATGTTCTTTTCTTCTTGTCAGATTTGGGTATCATGCCCTAAAATAAATGGTTGATCCAGGTTGGTCTAAGTAGATACTTGGTGTTATTATTCTTATCATTTTTTTTGGTTATTTCTTTTTCCCTCATGATGGCTAACAAGAAGCCTAAATTGGTTCTGATTCTGGTCACCAAGATGACTGAACATCGTTTGAATGGTGATAATTATCCTTAGTGGCAGCGAACGATCTCTAAATATTTTAGCGGGGTTGATAGGGAAGATCATCTTACCCAAGATCCTCCAAATGATCCTGGTGAGAAGGAGTCATGGTTAAGGGAGGACAATAAGTTGTATTCGCAACTTTTACAGACAATTCAAGTGGATGTCTAGGATCAAATTTATCATTGTGAAACTATTAAGGAGATATTAGAAGCCTTGGCGTTTATGTTTTCATGTGCAAATAATTTGACTCGAATGTATGATGTTGCCAACGAGGTGTATCGGGCTAACATGAAGGATAAGTCTGTTCAAGATTATTTCTATGATTTTCGTCGAATGTTCAAGGAGATGAATTCACTACTTCCACACACAACATATATTAGTATCTAAAAGGTTCACGTGAACAAGTTGGAATTATGTGCTATTTAGTAAGGTTGTCTCACAATTTAGCTTTTGCCCGCTGGCAGATTTTAGCTAGTCCAGAGATTCCTTCACTCCTAGAAGCCAGTCGTCATGTATAGCGTGCTGCCCATTCTTTACCATCTGAAAATTCAACAGCTGATAGTAGTGCACTTTTGAGCCAAGTTCCTCGTTTTGATACCAGTAAAGGTGGTGGCTGAGATGGTCGTTCGGGGGGCCGTGGTGGAGGCCATGTTCGTTATGACATTGGTGGTTGCTTTGAGGGCTAAACAGCGTGTTATCATTGCGGAAAGCTAGGACATCATATAAAGAATTGTTGGTTGCTTCATGGGATGCCTCAGTCAGCTCAGTCTTTTGCAAATGCAGTCACCTCTAAACCTCTTGAAGTGAAGCTTGTAAAATTATCAGTTGATGAGTATACTTGCTTGGTTTAGTCACAAGTTCTACAATGGATTATGCTCCTACTTCCTCCATGGCTACTTTAGTTCAGTCAGGTAATCCTACAACTTGCCTCTCTTCCACTTCTCGCAAATGGGTCATCGACTTAGGTGCAAGTGAACATGTAACTGGCACTACAAGTGCTTTGCCCTTTGTTACACCATTATCCGATTCGTTGAATGTTACTATTGCCAATGGCACTACTATCTTTGTTCTTGCCTCTGGTAAATCCAACCATGTCCTTTCATTGCCCTTATCATCGGTTTTATATATACCCAATTTTCCTTTCAATCTCATGTCTATTAGTAAGATTACTAAAGCTCTAAACTGTTTTGTTGTTTTCTTTGCCACACATTGTGTTTTCAGCATCTGTTGACGAAGAAGATTATTGGTAGAGGTCGCGAGTCAGGGCAGTTGTATCTTCTTGAGGGTGGTGATGTAGCTCTTTCGCATTGGCTGCCAATCCAAAGCTAGAGTCTTTTCATCTTCATTGTCAACTTTGTCACCCATCCTTGGCTACCTTAAAGAAGATTTTTCCCTCTTTGAGTTCCTTGTCTAATTTAGTGTGAGTCATGTTAGTTTGCAAAGCATCATCATGTTCTTATTTTCCTAGAGTCGATAAGAGAGTCGAATCTTCTTTTGATTTAGTGCCTTAAGATATTTTGGGTTTGTGTCTCCAAAACTGGTTTTCAATAGTTTGTTAGTTTTGTTGATGATTACACTCATGTTACTTGGGTTTATTTAATGAAAAGTTGTTCAAAATTATTCTCGATTTTTTCTTATTTTTGTAATGAAATTTGGACCCAATACAATGCTAAAATGCATGTTTTGCGAAGTGACCATGGAAGAGAGTACTTTTCCAGTCCTTTGTTTGATTTTCAATGAAAACAAGGAACTATTCATCAATCTTCTTGTGTGGTGACTCCTCAACAAAATGAGGTTGCTGAACGTAAAAATTGTCATTTACTTGAGATTGCTAGAGCACTTTTATTTCAAATGAAGGTTTCAAAATCTTTTTGGGCTTATGTCGTTTTAATTTCTTGTTACTTCATAATTGTATGCCTTCCTCTGTTTTACAGGTTGACATTCCTCATTAAATTTTATGTCTCTTTTTGTTGTACCTCCTAGAATTTTTGGGTGCATATGTTTTGTTCGTGACACTCGTACACAAATATCCAAATTGGATCCTTGATCTTTAAAATGTCTGTTTGTTGGTTATTCCCGTGCTCAAAAGGGTTATAGATGTTATTTTTTTGATCTGAAGCGATATGTGGTTTCTACTGATGTCGCATTTTTTGAGTCTACTCTCTATTTTTCCTCTTCTCCAGATGAGTTTGTTAGTGAAGATGAGTTTTTGGTTTATTATGTTAGACAAGTTCCTCCTCCTTCTGTGTTGCTGGAAATTCATCCATCGGTTACACAAGTCTACTACAAGCGATCGCGAATTGTGTCTCCCACTCTTTCCAATTGCGCTAACCCTTCTGCCTCCCTTCCTCCGCCATGTCCTCCATCATATGATCGTAGTCTTGATCTTCCTATTGCCTTGCGTAAAGGTAAACGTAGTTGCCAGTAGCTCGTTTCTTCTTTTTCTTCCACTCTCATTTATCACCCCTTTGACAAGCATTTGTTGCTCCTTTAGATTTCATTTCTATACCCAAATATGTTATAAAGGCTTTGTCCCATACTGGCTGGAGGGTAGCCATGGAGGAAGAGATGGCAGCTTTGGAGCACAATTCCACGTGGGATCTTGTGTCTCTCCCAACGGGTAAGCAAGTAATTGGTTGTAACTGGGTGTTTATTGTTAAGATGAATTTTGATGGCGTTGTTTCTAGCCTAAAGGCTCATTTAGTTGTGAAGGGCTATGCTCAAACTTATGAAGTTGATTTTCGGATGCTTTTTCTCCTATTGCTAAGCTTGCTTCTGTACGTTTGTTTATTTCTCTTTCATCATCTTAACAGTGGACATTGCACCAATTAGATGTCAAAACTGCTTTTTTACACGGTGATTTATAGGAAGAGATATATATGGAGCAACCCCTAGTTTTGTTGGTCAAAGGGAGTTTGGGAATGTATGTCGCCTTCATAAATCCTTGTATGGACTGAAACAGTCTCCTCAAGCTTGGTTTGGTAGATTTGGTGAGGTGGTTATGGAGTTTGGTTTACGTCAAAGTGCATATGATCACTCTTTGTTCTTTTGTGAATCTGTTGCTGGTTGCATCTTACTTGTTGTATATGTGGATGATATTGTTATTACTGAGAATGATAGTAAAGACATTGAGCGGTTGAAATTCTTTCTTCAAAGCAAATTTCAAACTAAGGATTTGGGAGATTTGAATTATTTTCTGGGTAATAAAGTTGCTAGATGTAGACAAGGTATATTTCTTTGCCAAAGAAAATATGTTCTTGATCTTCTCACAGATATAGGTTTGCTTGGATCTCGACCATGTGATACTTCTGTGGTGCCTAATCTTAAACTTACGGCTAAAGGGGTGACCTATTAGATGACCCAGAACGGTATAGAAGACTGGTGGGAAAACTCAATTAGTTGGTTGTGACATGCCCGGACATTGCTTTTCCCATGAATGTAGTTAGCCAATTTATGTCCTTACCACGGAGTATTCATTGGGAGGCAGTTATGGACATACTTTGATACTTGAAGGGAGCTCCATGGCGTGGAGTAAAAGTTGAAGGATTATGTGATGCGGATTGGGCTGGTTCTCTAGTTGACCGAAGATCCAGATCTAGCTACTGTGTTTTTGTGGGTGGCAATCTCATATCATGGAAAAGTAAGAAACAATCAGTGGCTACATGGTCTAGTGCAGAAGCAGAGTATCGTGTTATGGCACAAACTATATGTAAGAAAGGAGTGGCCGTCATTCTCAAATTCTCTTCTTCCTCTCTTTTTCTTCTCTTCATCTCTCTCTCTACAACTTACAACCTTAGAAGACTTTTAGGACATTCGTAGCGAACATGAGAGCTCTAGCCACTTCTAAAAAATGCCTAATCTTTCTTTTAGAAACTCCATTTTGGGCACTTGTGTTAACGTAACTAGTCTGGTGCAATATTCCATGCGAATCAATATAGTCACAAAAAATGCCTTCGATGTACTTTTCCATTATCAGTTCTCAAAATCTTAATCTTAGGATTGAATTATTTGCAAATCATTTTATGAAAAGAAATAAAACAAGGAAAGACATCATTCTTAGCTCGCAACAAATAATCATCCTAGTACAACAACCTATAAAGGTGACAAACCATCTACAACTAGACAAAGAAACTGTTTGAGTAGGATCCCATACATCAAAGTGAATAGCTATAAAAGGAACAAAACTCTTATTATTAATTGAAGGATAAGAATGTCTTCTATGTTTGGCAAATTCACAAGTATTACAAAATAGTAAATTGAAATTGCACTATTGAAACAACTTTGGTTATTATCTTTCTAAAACATTAAACGATGGATGTCCTAATTTCCTATGTAATCGAATCAACTGTTGGTTAGCAAATATTGAATCTCCTATCATGGCTTAAGTCTTAGAGGATAGCAGTGAGTGACTTCTCCTATTTAGCATATACATAGCGGCGAGTGACTACTCCTATGTAGCACATACAAGCCATCTTGCAATCCACCATAGCCAATCATCTTCACTATGCTCAGTTCCCGAAATGCAAAATACATAGGATAGAATTCAACTTTACAATTAACTTCATTTGTAAGGGAACTAATAGACCATAGATTATTAGGAAAATTAGGAACATGAAGAATTGATGGCAATTTAATGGAAGGACTACATTAACAAACCTGTTCCAGATATAAGAGACAAGGAAATGTCTACAATATTGACTTTATCTTTGCCTAAACATGTAGTATAAGTCAAAACATCATTGGAAGAGCCTGTCATATGATCTAAGGTTGTAGAATCTATAACCCATGGATTATTATGAGTTTCAAAATGGCAAGAAATGCAATACCTAATTTGGCAAAATTAGAAGCAATACTTGAATGTGAGTTGAGTCGAGACAAAAGATGTCGTAGAGTTTGCACCTCTTCATTGAAAAAGCCACCAATACTTTTCTTCAGACGCAAGTGCATGTATAGCCTTGAACATATTTGCTTGTGGCCTAGTGGACCCATTCGTTTACTTCCACATCCCCTTGTTGGTCAACCATGAAGTTTCCAGCAACAATCTTTAGTATGCCTTGGTTTACAACAATAATCACATTTCAAGTGATCTTTATTTGATGGACCTTGGTCACTCCCTTCCTCTAGTTCATGAGTGTTAGTGGCAAGTAGCCATGCTTTTTCTATGGGGTTTGTATGTATCATAAGATTCCTTTGACTTTCTTCCTGTTGAATGTAAAAGTAAGCTTGTCTCAAATTCCATATTCAAACCAGCAAGAGAATAATAGACATGTTCCTTTTTTGTGGACATGCAGGTTGGAAATCTTGATTATAGTCTAATTCTTGTCATAGACGACTTAATTTAGCAAATTATTGTGCCATAGTCATCTCTTTTTGTTTAGTCTCATGTAACTTATTTCGTATCTTAATGGTCTGAGCATCATTACCCTCTTGAGAATAGGTCTAAGAAACTACACTCCAAATTTTTGTGCAGTGTTGACTAGCAGATAGCCTCAAGCAATCTATGATTGCTTCAAGTTGAGTAATCATGAAATGACAAGAGAGTTTTATGATTCCCATTGAATGAGTGTTGGATCACTAGTAGCTGTCTTTGACTTGTCTCCTGTAACATATCCCTGCAAACCCCAAGCTTGAATAAACAATAAAGAAGACCTCGCCCAAGCAAGGTGATTGGTTCCATCTGCTTTAATGGACTGATTTACAGAGAAGGATCTTCAACTATAAGTCAAACTTTGACTTCAAATTTTTTTCCTTCTGCCATTTTTAGAGTAAAAGATATGTTTTATCAGTCAAGAGAAAAGGAAACAAATTTATGCCTTGAACGAGTGAAAGCTGCAAGTTATGAGAATTGATTTTTCTTAAGCCACAATGTTTTAGAGCATGAGCTTTGATACCATGTTGAAATAATAAAGACAAAGATAGAAGAGAAAGTAACTCTCATATCTATTTGTATTTTACAATAATCTCTACATATATAGGAATTCTGAAATAGGAAAATAAAATATACTGGAACAATATTTATAATTAGGCCCTAAAACAGAAATCCCTACTAAACTAGGAATACACCAAACTTAACCCACAAGATTACTATTGTCAACAGAATTCTTGTAGGCTGTTGACAAGTGTTCAAGTTATGTATAGTGGGACAATGGGTATACTGGTCTTTTAGTACACTATTACCTTTCCTAACACCAACAAGAAGGAGGGAGCCATCTATGGGTGTTGACTGTGAATATGTACAAAGGCAAAGCAACCAAATATCATAAGACTAAGACCATTTGAGGTTCTGAAATTCATATAATAGGTATTAACTGATTCCATGAGACTTTTATTGTCTGACACATGAGGGAAGTCTATGCATCATATGTGTGGTAGTTAGAACTGCTAATAGGAAAGAGCTTACGAGTATGTTCCGCCAATTCACATTCACCATGAAAAACGAAGATATCTAATCCTTTGAAAGATGTGGAAACTTTAATTCTAAGATCAAGACTTATGAGGTAAAGCCAAATTACATCTTTATTTGAAGTAATAAGAAATGACAGACACAAATTATTTATGATTTTTCGAGAAGATTCAAACTGATAGGGACTGTTCCTTTCCTTAGCAAGTTCATTCCTTTACCTTAAATCCTGGTCCTGAAAACACAATAAGAAGAGGAAAATATTGCAAAATCATGTGTAAGTTTTTTAATACACAACATTGGCTGATAGTTTTGGCACACGAAGAACGTCTTTGAGACAAAGAGAAGGTATAATCCTATTCCTGCAACAGTGATTGATGAACCGTTGGCCACTTCAATCTTCTTATTATTAGGATATGGGTGGGTATGAAATAAATGTGATGAGGGAATCATATGGTCTGTGGTACTGGAGTCAATTATCCAAGTATTGGCATAATATTTGTCAGAGGCGTTCTTGTACAAAGAAAATAAAGTTCTAGTTTAGAGCCAAAGATCCATCTCCAAAGGACATCAAGAAATCTCAATAAATTCCTTGGTTTTTCAGTCTCCTCACGTTCAAACCTTGGGTGTTCCCAAATGCGCAAACATATTGGGCACAAGGAAAAAATAATAATAAAGTCCCAAGAAAAACACAGCAATGAAGGCTGTTTGAAGAGAACTCCCTAGGAAAAAAAAAAACTAGGCCTCTGATACCATGCCACAAAATAGTAGTGAAAATGAATTACCTTCTTACTAAATGATATGGAACTACATGTTTATACACAACTTGTAGTATGAAGAAAAATAAGAACAATATCTAAGAATAGGAATCAGTCTCCTAGGATTCCACACTTTATTAAGAAAGGAAAATAGTCCCCTCGGATTTCACACCCCTAAGAAAAGAAGACAGCCTCCTAGAACTCTGCACTCTCCTAGGAAAGGAAAACAATCTCTTAGGATCCCACAATCTTTGGAATATTAAGAAATTGACTTTCCTAAATGGTATACAGCTAATATTTAACTCCACACCTATCGATACTCAAGGGCACAAAAGTATGTCATTGAGGATGTGGTCTAAGATTTGTTAAAAAGATGCTTCATTTAATGGTACATATCAGTATTGTTCACATATAGATGATTTTGTTCACTTCTTTTTAATTTTTTTATTAGTAGAAGAGTGGTTGAGAAAATAATTAAAAGCAGGAAAGCTTGATACCATGTAGGGAAGGAAAGAATAAGTTGAATGACTTTAAGCCAATCTATTTATTATAGTGTAATACAAGCTAATACTAGTTTTCCATATTAACATGCCTAATCTCTTTCAATATAGGATAAATAACAAAAGATATTAAATATGTAACATTATAAATCTTGTCATGTCCCATTAATTTGGATTAAGATACTTCGAGGAATATTTCAAGCATTTTCACGTCAAGGAACTTATGTATGTAGAATAAATAAAGTTACGAAATGGATTATCCGCATACTCTCTTTCAGTTTTAAATACATTAATCATATTTGATCAGTCATTGAACACTGCCCGTGCTTGCGCCAAAACTTTTGCTGTTTAGTAGTCAATGGTCCTGAATAAGAATCTCAGGTCTCATCAATTTCTTATTCTTCTGCAGGGGGTTTGTACTCAGGTGGCAGTGCTCAGATGGTTGAGAACTTCTTAGATATCCATGGGGATGAGATATTATATGTAGGGGATCATATTTACACTGATGTTAGTCAATCCAAAGTCCACTTGCGATGGAGAACAGCGTTGATCTGTCGGGAGCTAGAAGAAGAGGTTAGCATACTAACTTTTACCTACATATTGTTCATGTTGAAGTTCAGATTTTCGTGTGCCAAATGATCCACTTGAGAAAGGCAATGTAATACTGTACAATGCCATGAAACATTCATTTCCTTAAGTCCAGTCTCAGACAATGTATGCAGTTGAAGATAATGGATATAATCCTTTAGGTGAGGAATGACTGACATTTGTGGAGATTTTGGACTTCTCTTAATGATTACATACTCATTTTCCTACTGTTTATTATCTGAAACTACAGTATAATGCCTTGATAAATGGTCGGGGTGATCGAGCTGCACTTGTTGAGCTGATCAACCGAAAGGAAGTTGTAGGTGATCTCTTTAACCAACTTCGACTTGCACTGCAAAGGAGAACAAAAAATCGTCCTGCTCAGGTGAGCTTGATTACTTGTTTTCTTTTTTATATATCATTCATCTCTTGCCATTCTAATTGTATTTATTCTTCTTCTTTTTCATAAATGTGATACTAATGTAGGGCGAATGTAAGATATTCTTCTTTTTATAAGTGATTCTTCTGCTGGTTGTTCTAAGATGCTCAAATTTAAATATCAGATTTGAAATTTCATAGGCTACCAAAACTTCAAGTTTAGGTTGCTGGAAATTCAGATTATGATTTTTGGAATTTTGGTAAATAAAACAAAACAATGGGTAGTTTTAAGAATTACTTTTAGTATTATGAAACTAGAAATCACTTCAAAGGCCTAAGGATTATTCTTACAAAAAAAAAAGAAAAAAGAAAAACATTACCTGTTGTAAATTTAGAAATCAAAATTTGAGATATTCAATTCTCCATTCATTGAAGGGTTGAATACATACTCTAATAACAAAGGAATTCCCAAATTAAGATTTTTTAAAGAGAATTGAAGCCTAGTCTAACAAAGATTCTATTTTCTTAAATAAGTTTTTAAGTTATAATCAAGGAATATGTGGAAAAACTGTATAGTTAGGAGACTATTTTAGGAAAATATATTGTAACAGATTGTATCCTTAAGTTAGGATATT
>JAOTAZ010000220.1:46075689-46112574 GCA_025629785.1 Erythroxylum oxycarpum | reverse complement strand
AATTAGTATTTTAATTAAAAAAATTATCAATAAGATACGAATGTGAAGGACCTTAATAAAAAGAAAAATTATTAATAAGATGTTAATGTAAAGAGTTTTTAAAATTTCATCACTTTAATAAAAAGAAAAATTATTAATAAGATACTGTCGATGATTTTGTTATATGGATCAATCTATTGAAAAAAAACCATAGTTTTAATAATTAGAATAAGTAAGTAACTATTCTTTAAGATTGTAAAAATGTAAGCCTTATCAGAGTGGCAGAACAGAGAAATGGGATATGTTGAAGTGCAAAAATAGGGGAAGATCTCCCAGGATGAAACCATAAGATCATTTGATAATCTGGAAGCCATGAATAAAGAAAATGATAAAGACCAGTGGATTGAGAATGGTATTCTCTTTCTGCATGTTTCCTTAATATGACAGAAATACAAAAGACGAGTCCTTCCAATCCCATAAAGCCAAACAGATACTAAAATAATTACAAAGCAAACAAACCAAACCCCTATAATTTTGGGGTTATACATAGTGGTAGCAGTTGTTGTAATAACATAAACATTAATCACAGCCTTTCTAGACAGGATTAGGTGCAAGCAAACAACCTTTTTTATAAAGGAAAGCAGACCCACATCTGCATGTAAGAACATGAAGTGTGTTCAGAGCTAATCTGACATGGGTTATGATAAAAAAAGAAAGAAAAGAAGAGACAACCAACCTAATCAATACCTAAAGCTAAAATAAGATTAGAGATGACATTAGCGAAGCTTCAACCACCGTAGACCGTAGACTAATTGGGTTGGGACCTACAAGCTGTAGTAAACAGGACCTACAAGTTGTTGTAGTCTCTTTGGCTTGCTTATAAAAAAAAAATTCATCCCTTCCCTGCTGCTTCTGTTCTGTTGTGTGGTTAACAAGCAAAAGAGTTTAGATAATGAGAATGCGATGACTATCCCCTCAAGTAAAGTTTCCCAATATCCTACTTAGTTTTAGAACCCAATCATGTCAAGTTAGTATTATTATGTTGAGTTAGTTATCATGTATATCTCCTTTCCTGGAAGCTCACTGGATTGGGTTTCTTTGAACAGGTTGGTTACTTGACACGTTAAAACTCGCTTTTTTGGCATAATTATTTTTAAAAACTTTAATCAAGTTAGTGGTTTAAGACAAGCTATTGACTTGAAAAGTCTCAAACATCTGCCCTTGGTGGGGCCTTATACAGAGATAGATCAACATATTATGTCTATGTATCTTATGTTTCAGGGAAAATAATGTGTAAGAAACAGCATTCTAGTGTTGAACAAGTTAGGTACACACAGGTGGCATGTAGAACATTTACTATAAGCCACCGTAAGATGGGGATGGATTGATAGTGCGTGTAAAGACACTAAACAATTGTCTACCAATTCTTTGTAATGAACTAATGATCCGAATCAAAATCATGTGGAGAATAGAACTTGGAAGAAACAGATGACAACAACGGACACATACATCTAAATATCTAATTATCAGATACAGATGCATCATTATACATGTATGTATCTGACTGACTCTGTCTCTATGTGTATAATCTGACAAGCAGGCCCTTAGAATCAGAACAGCTTGTGGTTGAGCCGGCAAATGGACCCATCTGATCATCTGACCTACCGCCATCGAAAAATCCTTGCAAGGTCAAATCTTTCTTCTACTTTTTACCCCGTTTTTTGAAAAGACCACAGTGGACGACACAGTAAAGCACATGTTTGCTTCATTTTTCTTTTTGTTGTAGGATTAATTACTTAAAGAACTTGGTGTAATGGTTGAAAAAAGAGAGTTAAAAAGAGGGATGAGTTCTTGTGTCCAAACCACGACCAACCATGGCCACTTTTAAGTTTAAAGTCACAGCTTGCTTGTTTGCTTTCACGTGCTTTAGTCAAGCTGGTACGGTCTCAGGACTGAAGCCAATGCCATTAGAAAGGAATAGAATAGGGAACTCACAGAGCACGAGGAGGATAAAAAAAAATGGATATGTCCTTAAAGAGCAGTAATAACGAGGAAATGGCTGATCTTGGAAATCTCCTGTCACGCTGATTGGTGATAAATGATTATTACTGGGTCCTTTCAGGGATTCTATAAAACTCTACGACTTTCTGTGTACTTGTCACAGTCACAGCACCTCATTTTAAAAAGGAAGAAACTTAAACCCAAGGAGACTTCCTTTCCTTGACACTTCGTTTTCGCCCGGTATCTGTATGTACGCATTGAATACGCATTGAGGTTTATGTGATGTAAAGCATGTCTTTTCTCGTCACTGTTCACCCACTATGACAACTACACACGGTCTAATACATTTTTGCCAAATTTGTTCCGAAAACCCAGAAAGGAAATCGATCTCTTTCTATCTGTTTATGTGATTCTTTTACAATGGGGGTTCTTTTTCCACATCAGGAACATATTATTTCCATGTCGGTTTTGAACAAACACAGTGTTTGAAGATTAATCAACGGGAGAGAGTGTAAAAAGGCAAGTCTTTTGAGATCCTGTTTGTGATTTCTTCAACTTTAGTGCAGCTTTTTACTTTGATAGCTAATGTAGATGAAATCTGATGAGCTGTCTGGTTGGTTTTTGGTTCTTCTTGAGTTCACTTCAAGGGAAATGCTTTCTTCTTCTTCTTTTTCTTCTCATCTCCATTTTCTTATTTCATTCGAGGTCGATTACTAGTTATTAGTTGTTTAAAGTTCTGTGCTTTTGTACGATCCATATGTATCCCATTCCTTTTCCAATTTAACATAGCTGTGATCATATTCTTTATATCGATTGGTGGGTTTTGCTTTTGCTTGAAACTTTTTGGCTTATTCATATTATCTTTGAAGGCTCTGTGATTTGAAGCCTTCTTTGTTTTCCTTTTCTGTAGGCTCAGTAGCAGCTGAAGGAAAATGGCGTCTAGTCTCAAGAGTACTTTGACTTCGAAATATGTTGGTATAGAGTTGTGGGTAATAATTGTTGCTTGTCTGGGAGTAGTTTGTCTAGCAGTTCTGGTGGTTTCACTATGGCTCAGTTTCAGAAAAAGATCCAGAAGGTCAGGTAACTTGCTCCCTATGAGCCAAGTACCTAAAGTTTCAGATGAAATTAAGGAGATTGTAATGGACCAAGGTAGTTTTGTAAGCCTAAATGACAGATTTAGTGATAAAGAATCGGAGAAAGTATTGATTCAATCAGAAAATGGCGATGATAGCAGCTCCTTCATTCACATGGAGAAAGATGGGTCTCAAGTGGGAGAAGAAGGATCCACTGGGAGACCTTCTTTCTACAACCCTTCCTCACATCCTTTGACTGCACCTTCACCTCTGTCTGGTCTACCTGAATTTTCACACTTAGGCTGGGGTCACTGGTTTACACTCAGAGATCTGAAAGAGGCAACTAACAGGTTTTCCAAGGACAATATAATAGGTGATGGTGGCTATGGAGTTGTTTATCGAGCCCAGTTGATTAATGGGACTACGGTTGCTGTTAAGAAGCTCCTCAACAACCCGTAAGCATCTTATCAATTTGTTTCCATTTGTACATTATTGTTTAAGATCTCATTTTACTATCTGTAGCTTAATAGATTTGACAGTCTGTTGATGTTCTTTTATTACAGAGGACAAGCTGATAAGGATTTTAGAGTTGAAGTAGAGGCAATTGGTCATGTGAGGCATAAAAATCTAGTTCGACTGTTGGGCTATTGTATGGAAGGAACACAGAGGTACTTTGTTATTTTGGTTTTCTTTTAAGTAGGTAGTGTTCCAAGTAAGTCATCATAGAATAGGTAACTAATCAACAGATTGAACGTCACAAAAATTCGATGATACTTTGTTTCAACCTTGCATTATCAAATTAATAAATACATATATCCTTGTTACTATCTTCAATCATAAGAACACTAATTGCAGTGTCTGCATTAGACATTGTTACGAGTTTTGCAGATAATGGTTTACCCAGATAAGCACTAAGGACATAATAGTTCCTGCATCATATTAACCTTCCGGTGCATCAAATTGGTGCTATATTAAGCAAGTGAATATGAAGCAGTGTTCTAGATTCACAAAACTGTATGTTTTGCATTAACTTCTTGTTTTCTATTTTCCTGTGTTATACTTCAGAATGCTGGTATATGAGTATGTCAACAATGGGAATTTAGAACAGTGGCTTCATGGAAGTATGCATCATCTAGGATATCTTACTTGGGAGGCTCGCATGAAAATTCTGCTTGGTACTGCTAAAGCGTAAGTCCATCCATCCATCAATCAAGTCCTCATAATCTTATATCACATGAGTTCACGTTAATGGCCTCAACTTGCAGGCTGGCTTACTTGCATGAGGCCATTGAACCGAAAGTGGTGCATCGAGACATAAAATCCAGTAACATTTTAATTGATGACAACTTTGATGCCAAGATATCTGATTTTGGCCTGGCCAAGCTGCTAGGTGCTGGAAAGAGTCACATTACAACTAGAGTAATGGGCACCTTCGGGTGAGTAGTTCTCTAACATCAATTTCTTGCAACTTAATCATCAAGAGTTTCGCTTAGTAGTAGGGACAGAGTAATACCAGCATCTATTAGGTTTCAGATCATGATATTTGAAGGTGGTGGCTTGGGAATCGCTGTAATTATTTATGCTTTCCAATGTATCAAGAAAAGAGTTCTATTGCAACTTGATGGGTGTCAGCCCCTCCATTTTCTTTCTGCTGGCTTTTGAATCTACTATTGATTGTTACTTTAGCAATTCCATTGTTGTTAGGATATTTTCTTTGCTTTTCCTTCCCATGCAATTGTTTTCTTTTATTTGCTAAGATTTGAATGATTTTGCAGTTATGTTGCTCCAGAATACGCAAATTCCGGCCTTCTGAATGAGAAGAGTGATGTTTATAGCTTTGGAGTTGTGCTTCTGGAAGCAATTACTGGAAGAGATCCGGTGGATTATGGTCGCCCTGAGAATGAGGTGTATGCTAAGCCTTTTCATTTTGAGGGAGTGATGATTTTCACAATTGACTAGCAGTATAAGATTTTGACTTTGGACATCATGTGAAGTAGCTCAATTAGATCCTTTGAATTTTACCAAACACGGTAAAGCATACAGTGGTCCAACATTCATTGTGGCATTAGAACCTGTAACTACTTTGGCTTGCCATTTCTTTTCGGGAATCTAGTGCAATATGCTTTTCTTTTATTTATGTAGGGTTCCCAAGTGATATAGTAATGTACTGCAGAAATATAATCCACAATGCTGTTTTTTAATCCTGTTGGTTGGTTCTTTCAGATAAATCTAGTGGAATGGTTGAAGATGATGGTTGCAAGAAGGCGCACAGAAGAGGTGGTAGACCCAACAATTGAGACTAGACCATCGACTAGTGCCCTGAAGCGAGCTCTTCTAACCGCTTTAAGATGTGTAGATCCAGAAGCTGAAAAGAGACCAAAGATGAGTCAAGTAGTTCGCATGCTTGAATCAGAAGAATATCCTGTGCCAAGAGAGGTTTACCCTGAAACTTGCTTTGAGCTTTTTATCTGAGTTCCATTTGGGTTCAGATTGTTATTTGTTTCCAAGGGAACATTTAAAAATAGCATCGATCTCTCTAAACTTTTACCAACTGGAGAGGCTTTATTCTCACACTTGAAGTTGGAGTTAATAATATATTTAAGGAAATCACCACTAAATATGCCCGTGGATTGAATTTCAGGACCGAAGACGCCGAAGAAACCGGACAGGATTAGAAGAGGTCGAGTCTGACAAGTTCAAATCTGACTCAGAATCGAGCAACAATCCAGATGATAGAAGGAAACATCAGGTTTAGAAACTGTGATGATTATAACCAGGAGGGTATGTCACGGATTGTGTCTTTATCCCGATACTTGTGCATTGGCTGAAAGTTGGGTTGGATCACAGTGAGGAGGCAATGGAGAGATTAGACAAATTTCTCTTAATTCTCAATATTTGCTGATAGAAGTTGTAGAGAAGATCACATTGTACCAGAAAGACGAGCCCTTGCATCGGTGGTGTGTACAAAAGTTGATGGTTCATTATTTCTTTCATTCCCTTCTTCTAAACTTAATTTTGTTCTCTACCTTTGATCACGTTGTTGTCATCATATAGCTCAAAAGATTTACAGCGAAAGAATACGTAGAAAAGCCAAGTTAGTGTTTCAGATTGTTGGTGAAATACTCAATTGGGTGCTCTGTTTGATACATTTTGTTTAGATATTGGCTCAGCGTGCATTATCCAATATCCATTAAGTAGAGTCTAATGGCAGGATGATACTACAAAAAAAGATTGCAGCTTTGTGAGAATTTTCCCCATTATTTGGGAAGCGTTGGTGTTCTGTCATTCTGGAAAAGAAGAAGCAACACAAGCCAAGTCATTGGGTTAGCAAAAGATTTCACCTTTTTCCTATTGTTTGGAAGTCATGAACTGGCAGAAATTTAACAGGAATTTATCTTTTACCAAATGATCAGAATGAGTTAGAAGAGTGGAGGGTTCATTGAATTGCACGGTCTCTGCCTTTTTTTGTCCGGAAAACGGAGAACTTGATTAGTTAAAAAAGAGGAAAGAATGCTAATAACCACTGTTTTCTTACTAATGGCTTCCTCAAATCTTTAGTTGTTTTTGTCTGAAGTGGCTCCATCCATTGTTTAGTTTGGATTAGAAGAGAAAATATCAAGAGCAGTGAACAAATATTAGCGCAGTAATTGTCTAATTGATGAAGAAAAGGACTAAGTGTGATAAAACTTGAGACAGCCAGAGAGGGTGAAGCTTCTAAAGGCAAAGGATAGAACGATTGTTTGGGTTTTGGCGAAAATCAGTCATGTTATACTCTTTCTCGTCTTCACTTGTCTCCTCTCCTCTTCCTTGCGATAACGTCAACATCAACAACAAGAAGATCATCAACAATCATCAAAAGTTTTTTCTTCGATGTGCTTATCTCTCTACTAAAACTGCACCTTCTTCTTCCTCTTCTTCCCAAAAGCAGCAGCGGCATTGGAAGCAAGGACAATACCCAGGCATCACTGAAATTTCACGTCCCAAGAGAGCCCCCATTAAGAATCTTAAGAAGAAACTCGATCGCAAGTCTGATGCTAAGGCCTGGGCCAATACCGTCACTGAAGCTCTGTCCGATTCCATTCAAAAGAAGCAGTGGTCTCAAGCACTTGAGGTTCTTCCTCCTTTTATTTGCTATTGACATTTCCATGTGTTTTTGGCAATTGGGTTTTTGTAAAGTATGGATCTTTTTCTTCACTAGGTTTTCGAGATGCTAAAGCAACAACCTTTTTACCATCCAAAAGAAGGAACCTACATGAAGCTTCTAGTTCTGGTGGGAAGATGCGGCCAGCCTCAACGTGCTCATCAACTGTTCGATGAAATGCTTGAAGCAGGATTAGAACCCACTGCTCAACTTTATACTGCATTACTCGCTGCTTATTGTCGCAACAATCTGATTGACCACGCTTTCTCCACTCTTAACCAAATGAAATCTCTTCCCGGTTGCCAGCCTGATGTTTTCACTTATAGTACCTTACTTAAGGCCTGCGTTGATGCTTCCAGATTCGAATTAGTTGAGACTTTATACCAAGAAATGGATGATAGACTGATTTCTCCAAACACGGTTACACAAAACGTGGTTTTGAGCGGATATGGGAAGGCTGGAATGTATGATGAAATGGAAAAGGTGCTGTCTAGTATGCTAGAGAGCACAACTTGTAAGCCTGACGTTTGGACCATGAACATTATACTCAGTGTGTTTGGTAACAAGGGTCAGATTGATTTGATGGAAAGATGGTATGAGAAGTTCAGATGCTTCGGAGTTGAGCCAGAGACTCGGACCTTTAATATTCTGATTGGTGCTTATGGAAAGAAGCGAATGTACGATAAGATGTCATCCGTGATGGAGTACATGCGCAAGGTTCAGTTTCCATGGACAACCTCAACTTTCAACAATGTTATTGAGGCTTTTGCGGATGCTGGCGATGCAAAAAACATGGAGCTGACATTCAATCAGATGCGTACAGAGGATATGAGGGCAGACACCAAAACATTTTGTTGCCTTATCAATGGATATGCCAATGCAGGTATGTTCCATAAGGTTATCAGCTGTGTCCAGTTGGCTGGAAAGTTTGAGATACCTGAGAATACCTCGTTCTATAATTCTGTTATTTCCGCCTGTGCCAAGGCGGATGATTTAATGGAGATGGAGAGGGTATATAAGCGGATGAAAGATGTGCAATGCCAACCGGATTCCAGAACTTTTAGTATCATGGTGGAGGCGTATAGAAAAGAAGGGATGAATGACAAGATCTATTACTTGGAGCTGGAGAGACAGGAAATGATTGCCAATGGCTCTGCAAAAGAGTAGGATACTAACTGGACTGCTGTTGGTTGCTGATGGATTATCTAAAATCAAAACTGCTAATTTCACCTCCAGCAATTCATAATCGGTGATTGACTGTTGGACTGGAGCAGTTGAATCAGCTGTTTTTTTTTATACCAAGTTTACGGGATAGATGATCATTTCAACCCCTCTTCCTGAATGCCCCATCTTAAAACCAGGAACTGAGATGCGAAGTTCCATGTACATTACAGTTGGTGTTGTGATCATCTTTCGTTTAAGGAATAATTGTCAAAATCAATTAAATTTAGTCATTAATTGCCATAAGCAGTCAGATAACTGTGTTTCTGCAAAAGCAGCTGGAAGAATAAAAGCTACGAATTGCTACAAGTAGCAGCTCTTCTCTGATTATTCTGTGGTTTTCCTCAAGGAAAATTGTCAGTTCATGTATCATCATCAATCAGACAACTTGGAAGAAAGAAATTACATATTTTATAACTCGTCAAATCTCATTTAGAATATCACTTTCCGTAAGTGTCTCGAGTTTCAGATTAAAATATACAATCGTCTGGTCTACTGTGATGACTAGAATTGATACTGCATAAAACAAATCCAGTTTAAGTTCTTATTAGTACGTGGAAACTTCCCGAGTTCCAAGTGGTATTTAGAGAAAAATTCACATGAAGAAGCCGACTTACCATATTTTCAGCGTGTTCAAGAAAGTCAACGCCATCAACTTTTATCTGTTATGACGCATGAAGAGTCCGTTTGATGCTTGTTATCTTCCTAGTCTTCAAGAATCAAACTGAAAAAAGAAAAGAAAAGGCACATAATCAGCAAGCTGTGTAAGAAGACAAGACACGACATTATCGAACATCAGCAATCTCGTTTGACTTTTCATTCAATATTCAGCTGATCATATGATTAAGGCTCATTTCCATTGCTGACCAATAAGATGACGCATTGCATTACCTCATCCACTGCAGGTTTCATCTCTTTTGTTTTTAATCTCTTTTATCTTACATGAAACTCAATCAAATGATTAACTAAATACGTGCATCTCCATATGTATATTTATTCTCAAGACCCGTTGTCTGTCTCTAAACCTTCCAACCTGTTAATCCTACAATGGCCGAGCTGGCTGGCCCCGATAGGATTGAATCACTAAGGGTCGAGTTGGCTGGGCTTGGAAGAAGCATCAGGTCCTCTTTTAGGGCTAATGTGTCAAGTAGTTTTCGCAGTGTCTCAAGTGTAGTCTCTGGTCACCATAGTAATGTAGTAGATGATGAAGATCGCTCGCAGTGGGAAGCTGTTGAGAGGTTGCCTACTTTTGAACGTATTACAACTGCATTATTTGAAGGGAAAGATGGAACAGCTGGAATTGGAAATGCAAGTGGGAAAAGAATAGTTAACGTTGCTGAACTTGGAGCTCAAGATCGTCATATGTTGATAGAGAAACTTATCAAACACATCGAAATTGACAACCTGAGATTATTGCAGAAAATTAGAAACAGAATTGATAAGTAATGATCTGAATGATATGCGCATAGTTCAAGCCTTCATACATGTATGCACATAAATTTAGGATCTGTCAAGTTTAACCAACGATTATTTGCAGAGTTGGTGTAAAATTGCCCACTGTGGAAGTAAGATACAAAAATCTTAGTGTTCAAGCAGAGTGTCAACTAGTTCATGGCAAGCCTCTCCCTACTCTTTGGAACACCACAAAGAGTATTTGTTCGGTAAGTACCTGCATGCAATGTTAATGCTCTCTCTAGATTAGTTCTTCCAAGAAGGAAACTTGCAAGGTTCCACTTGAATAAATTGTTTTTTTCTTTTTTCTATCCAGAAGGTTAGCTCTATGAATTATTTCCGAAACACTGATCAATGCCCTTGTCTTGTTTGTCACCGAGCTGTGTTTTTAAGTCTGTTGACTTCTTATGGTGATCTGTACAGCTCAAATTTTCACAATCACTTTGAGCTTTCTTCCTGTGGCAGGGGTTCTTCAATCTGCCGTTTTCTGAAGAAAAAGCCAAGATAACCATTCTAGAGGACGTCAGTGGTTCTATCAAGCCTGGAAGGTAGTCTTCAAATTTTGCTAGCTTTTGTGAGTTTGATTAATCACTCAATAGGCATAGCTACAGGTTACTTTTTTCCTAATAAGCCAGACCAGTGTGCTTACATTGTAGAGAAATGACGGAAACGTTTTGAAAAGTAAATTCACTTACATTAAAGGATTAATTTTGCAGGATGACTTTATTGATTGGCCCTCCAGGGAGTGGCAAAACCACTATGTTATTGGCGCTTTCTGGGAAACTAAGCCATTCTTTGAAGGTTTTTTAATGCTTCCACAAGTTGGTGACATTTATTGGATAATACATTTTGTTCTATGGTTGTCAACGGATTCACGTGAAGATCTATTCTTTCACTAAAAAACTATATGCCCATCTGCATATTGTTTGTTACTAAAAACTATGACTTATTCTTTGCTTGTCAGCCATTTTCTGAAGGTCTTTTCGTGTCTCAAGACTCGTATATTGTTCGCTATGTTTGTTCTACAGGTTTCTGGGGAAATATCTTACAATGGTTACCAAATGGATGAGTTTGTTCCTCAGAAAACCTCTGTTTATATAAGCCAATATGACCTTCACATTCCTGATATGACAGTCAGGGAAACAATTGATTTCTCGGCATGGTGTCAGGGTATAGCAAACCGAGCTGGTAAGTAGGCTTAGTGCAGAATTTGCCAATTTCAGTTTTAGAGATGCTAAGAACCATTACCCCTACTCAGCTATGAGTTTCAAGGAAACCATTATGTTTTCATTTGAAGCAAGAACACGTTAAGTTAAGAAACACTTTAGCGTAGATCTTTCTTAGCTCCTGTTCTTTCTTCTTCTCAGATATTTTATACGCATTATGTTAGTTTCCAATTAATTTGTTAATCAACTTGGTTGAGGTTCACATATATGTGCATTTCAAACTGTATGGCCTACGTAGTTTTGATCATAAGTTAGGATGAAATTGGAATGTTAGGACTATAGAATTTAGTTGCATCTCAAATTTAAGCATTTCTCGAGTGCAACTTTCTCTTGATACAATGGTTGCCACTTTTGATTTTTTTTCCTTTGTGTAAAAGAGATTATGAAGGAAGTCATTAAGAGGGAAAAGCAAGAAGGGATAATCCCCGAACCTGATGTTGATGCTTACATGAAGGTAGGGTAATAATACATTCACCAACTGGGAATTCCAGAACTTCAAAAGTATGATATTTTGAGCCCTCATTGTATTTCTTTGTCCCCAAAAAAATGTTTGTAATGATTTTTCTGCAAAATTCAGTTTTCTCTACTTGTGCTGAGAAAACTAAAATAGCATGAACTAACTTTTAACAAGGTTTGATGTTTAAAATAATGATTCTGAAGTTATAAAAAGAGCTTTGATTACCAGAATAATGAAAAGCTCTTCCTCCATTATGAGTCTCTCATTTTAGCAATTATGTGAATTCACAACCATTTGTCAACATGACTGGAAGGTTATAATGCAGGCAATATCTGTTAAGGGTCTGGAAAGTACCCTTCAGACGGATTACATCTTGAAGGTACTTTAATGGTTTATTCTTTAATGTTTGAATCTTTCAAGTGTTTTTTTTATTCAGATTTGGCACATGGTTGTCAATATTCGTTATTCTTCTTTTTCATTCTTTCAGATTCTAGGACTTGATATTTGTGCCGATACACTTGTCGGAGATGTCATGAGAAGAGGCATCTCTGGGGGTCAGAAGAAACGGTTGACTACAGGTAGCATATATAAGAAAAGGGACTCTCCTAGTTAAGAGCAGATTTCTGGGTTCTTGAGAAATCATTTCCATTAAAGTGCTTAACTTCAATATGATTTCCAGTTCTAGAATTCTTTTATTTCTTCTGTATTTCTCTACGTGTCTGAGGAGTAACAACCAAGTATGAACCTGTTTACCAGTCCAGCCTACCTTCTTGAACTTTAGCTTCTCCTAAGAGCTTTATCTTATGTTTATATAGGAGAGATGATTGTAGGACCCAGTAAAGCTGTATTTATGGATGAAATATCCAATGGTTTAGACAGTTCCACCACATTCCAGATTGTAGCCTGTCTGCAGCATTGGGTGCACTTAACTGATGCCACAGCATTGATTGCACTCCTTCAGCCAGCACCAGAGACCTTTGAACTCTTTGATGACATCATTCTGATGGCAGAAGGGAAGGTCATTTACCACGGTCCACGCTCTAACATCTGTAAATTCTTTGAGGATTGCGGGTTTAGATGTCCTCAAAGAAAAGCAGTTGCAGACTTCCTTCAGGAGGTAAGTTGGTAGATTTCACATCACCAACAGAGATCATTACTGAACAAGAAATTGGAGTTGTCTTACTGTTCTAATCTCCAGGTAATATCTAGAAAAGATCAAGAACAATATTGGTACCATGCAGAACAGCCTTATAGTTATGTTTCGGTTGACGAGTTCATGAAGAAATTTAGAGAATGTCGGTTTGGGCAAAAGTTAGAGGAGGAGCTTTCTAAGCCATTTGACAAACCTCCTAGGAACACGAGTAACTTGGCTTTCAAAAGATATTCATTGTCAAAATGGGAACTGCTCAAAGCCTGCACAAAGAGGGAACTTCTTCTAATGAAAAGGAATTCATTTACATATGTGTTCAAATCAACACAGGTAACTTCCTGTATGCTTATCAGAAGTTTTATGTCTGTATGTTCCTTGTCCTGAAAACATTTCTACTTTCCGCCTCTCCTGCAGCTAGTGATAGTTGCTTCAATCACCATGACAGTTCTGCCGCGCACAAGAATGTCTATTGATGTGATCCATGGGAATTATTACATGGGGGGCTTATTTTTTGCACTAGTTATATTGATAGTTGATGGATTTCCGGAACTGCAAATGACTGTCTCAAGACTTGCAGTTTTCCATAAACACAGAGAGTTCTGCTTTTACCCTGCATGGGCTTACGCAATTCCTGCTGCTCTGCTTAAAACACCACTTTCCTTCTTGGAATCTCTTGTTTGGACATCACTTACTTACTATGTAATAGGTTATAGTCCTGAGGTTGGAAGGTAAGATACAGATGAGTTCAAGATTAGCTTATAAAAACTGCAGTTTACTACAGTTATTCCCGATGTATAATTCATTTCATCTCTACTGTTTCTTTCAGGTTCTTCAGCCAATTTCTGATACTCTTTCTGATACACATGATGTCGATATCCATGTTCCGTTTTCTCGGCTCCCTTTTACAATCTGCAGTTTCTTCATTGACTGCAGGAACCATATCTATACTGCTTGTTTTAATGTTTGGTGGCTTCATTATCCAAAAACGTGAAGTATCCTATTGCTCCTATAGTGATCTTTCCATAAATATTTTCAGATAACATGAGTGAGCAGTTTGTTCTATTACATTGCAGCCTCCATGCCTGTTTGGTTAGCTTGGGGATTTTGGATTAGTCCCGTGACTTATGGGGAGATAGGCTTGACGGTGAACGAATTTCTTGCTCCCCGGTGGCAAAAGGTAGAATATTCATCTCCTGGGAACTTTCTTTTTCACCCAATGTGTAAGCTACAAGTCCATCTTTTTAGAATTTGTATAAAGTTAGAGAATGAAATAAAGTTTATGAATACTTTTAACAATTTTCAGTCACTTGACTTTCCTTTCCCATTATCATTTCCAAAAACAAAATTTCAGAGTTGCTTCTTATATGCAGCAGAACTGATTTACTTTGTGATTTTGTTCACACATACAGATTGTGTCTGATAACACAACACTAGGGCACCAATTGCTAGAAGCTCGTGGATTGAACTTTGATGCTCATCTTTATTGGATATCAGCTGTTGTCTTAATTGGATTTACAGTGCTTTTCAACATTGGTTTTACTTTGGCCTTGACCTTTGTAAAACGTAAGCACGTTCACTGCTCAGTACTTCTTTCTTAAAGACAGTATTCTAATGCTTATGGTAATGCTCAATCAGCTCCAGGAAACTCTCGAGCTATTATTTCTTTTGAGAAGTACAATCAGCTGAAGGGGAAAACAGATACTGGAATTGTTTTTGACAAAGAAAAGACAACACCTGGAGATCATCCTAATTCTACTACAGGATCTACAACGGGTGAGTTTATCTCTAGACGGTGATGGAGTTTCGTGTGGTAAAAATTTGTTTGTAAAGAAGCTGATGACTCTCCATGAAACTTGTAATGATGGAGATCAGGCATAAGTTCATTATCTTGCCCATTTAATGGTTGCTATGTACAATTTTGCAGGAAGGATGGTTCTACCTTTTGAGCCCCATCTTGTGACATTTCAGGAAGTGCAGTACTATGTTGACACCCCTGTGGTAATTGTAACAAAATAGAGTCATTTTCTTGTTATCATCAAAAAACTTCTAGCAACTTATGTCAACTGATTTTCAATTTGCATGTTTTCAGGAAATGAAAAAACGAGGTTTTGAAGGGAAGAAGCTCCAGCTTCTCTCTGACGTTAACGGTGTTTTTAGACCTGGAATTCTAACAGCAATGATGGGAGTTAGTGGAGCTGGGAAGACAACTCTTATGGATGTTCTTTCTGGCAGGAAAACTGGAGGTACTATTGAAGGAGATATCAGAATTAGTGGATACCCCAAGGTTCATGACACATTTGCTAGAATATCTGGCTACTGTGAGCAAACAGACATACACTCCCCTCTAGTTACAGTTCAAGAATCTGTCATTTTTTCGGCTTGGTTGCGGCTCCCGTCTGAGCTTGATTTGAAAACTAAATCTGTATGTTGTTCTTAGATAGATACTACAATATCTTTATATTTTCAATGAAGACCAAGTGTTGCATTGGAGTCTGAAACTTCCTGGTAATTTTCTTCCAGGAGTTTGTGAATGAAGTCCTTGAAACTATTGAACTAGATGGACTTAAAGATTCCTTAGTTGGCTTGTCAGGGACTGACGGCTTATCTACTGAGCAGCGCAAACGACTAACTATTGCTGTGGAGCTTGTTGCCAATCCATCTTTCATATTTATGGACGAACCTACTACAGGTTTAGATGCAAGATCAGCAGCAATTGTCATGAGGGCAGTGAAGAACATAGTTGAAACAGGAAGAACAGTTGTTTGCACCATCCATCAACCCAGTATTGATATCTTTGAGGCATTTGATGAGGTAAATATTATCGGTACCTTAATTTCTTTCTGGTAATCATAAGAACAGAAGCCATTCAATATGTCATCCGATGCCAAACTATTCCATTTGCTAGAATGAATATCACTGGCAAGCATGAAGACCTGTTTTTGCTAGTATAGGCATATAAGGAGAGGATGAATGGATGTTGAAATTATATCAATCACCATCTATTGAACTCTTACCTAATCTTCAAAAGATTTTTTTTTTATAGAATTTGTAGGATAAAGATAAGAAAATCAGCAGAAAAGAAGTTATTTTAAAGAAAGAAAATGAAGTATCCAACCTACAATCATTTTCTCTTTAAATTTGCAGAAAAGGAATAGGAAAATTGTGTTTAACCTGGTTTCTTGCACCCAATGCATTTCAGAAACAGTAAATCGATATTTATCTGATGCATATTATTTCTTACTCCAGCTGATTCTGATGAAAGTCGGTGGCCGCATTATCTATGCGGGGCCATTGGGTCAGCATTCCAGCAGAGTGATCGAGTATTTTGAGGTCAGTATTAAAGCTCATATTTATCTTGATTGGTGCCTTTCCACATATAATCTTCCATGAATATTATCTAACTATGGTGTTCCAACTCATTGCATAGAGTATTCCTGGGGTTCCAAAGATTAAAGACAACTATAATCCAGCAACATGGATGCTGGAGGTCACCTCCATATCAGCAGAGGCCGAACTTGGTGTAGATTTTGGACAAATATATCGATGGTCCACCTTGTATGAGTAAGCAACATCAAGCTCTTAAGTTAACCGAGTATTGACAAAAAAGTTTCTATCATTTGTCCAATTAATAATCTTATGCCTGTCTGAGTATGTGGTCATAGTTCCTGAAGAATTCTGTATGCTGCTACAGGGAGAACCAAGAGTTGATCAAGCAACTAAGTTCACCAACTCCTGGTTCTACACCATTGCAGTTTCCCGCTCGTTTTTCACAGAACGGATGGGAGCAATTGAAAACATGCTTGTGGAAACAGAACTTGTCTTACTGGAGAAATCCTTCACACAATCTGATGCGCCTTGCCTTTGTTGCAGCCACCTCCATTCTGTTTGGCCTACTTTTCTGGCGACAAGGAACAAAAATGTAAGTCCTTACGTTGTTTTCCATGTTTTCACAACTTACCAAATCCTAGAATCTTTATAACCTTTGGCTGTTTTTCCTCCTGTAGTCGGAACCAGCAAGACATGTTTAACATTTCTGGAGCAATATACACTGCAGTGATCTTTTACGGTATAAACAATTGCTCTAATATTGTAACATTTGTAGCGATGGAACGGACTGTTCTTTACAGGGAGAGATTTGCAGGAATGTACTCCTGTTGGGCATATTCTTTTGCACAGGTTAGGACTTGCAATTTTTTGTTTGAGTTCTGTCATCTTTATCCTGGGCCTTTCAAGTCATAAGAGAGTCATTCAGGAATCATATATATATATAAGCTTGGTGTCTTTCTTGACTCGTGACTATTTATTTTTTTAGGTTCTAGTTGAGGTTCCATATTTGATCAGTCAGGCAATAATATACGTGATCATCGCATATCCTATGATCGGTTACCAGTTATCTGCCTATAAGATATTCTGGTCGTTCTATGTGATGTTCTGCACATTACTAAGCTTCAACTACATTGGAATGCTGCTAGTATCAGTGACACCAAATATCCAAGTGGCTTTCATTTTGGCATCATCAATATACACAATCCTGAACTTGTTTTGCGGCTTCTTTGTACCTAAACCTGTAAGTTGACAGATAAAGAAACCTATCATTTTTCATTAAGAAGAAGTTTATTTTCATCCTTCCTTGCAATTCCGCAGTTTTGGTGATGAGTGACCAAATTTCCTGCAGTTTTTCTGTTTTCAACCCTGAAACTGAGTAAGTATGCAAATGGTACCACATTTATGCAAATGGTACCCAGAACCAGTTGGTTTTATTTTGTTCAGCATCCTGCATAGTCTTCTGATTCAGGAAAATTTTCACATTTCTTTCTTTTTGACATTGTGAAATGGTGAGAAATGAAAGGCTTACACTAGAGTGAATTGTTGGTTGTTGCAGCGTATTCCTAGCTGGTGGCTTTGGTTATATTATCTGAGTCCAACATCATGGGCAATCAATGGGGCGCTCACCTCTCAATATGGTGACATAAACAAAAAGATGACAGCTTTTGGCCAGCCAACAACCATTGCTGATTTCCTAAAAGATTACTTTGGGTTTCATCATGACTTCTTGGGTGTTGTTGCTTCTGTACTTATCATCTTCCCTGTCATTACTGCTTCTCTTTTTGCCTATTTCATAGGAAAACTGAATTTCCAGAGAAGGTAAATAACTATGCCAGTGCCTCTAGATGGATTATGATTGAATTGCCATCCTGTGGCCATAATTAAAGATAGACTGACCACTTTACAGAAGTAATACAGAGCAACTTCGGCTAGATGATGTTTGTCTGCAACGAGGGAAAATATTTATAAATAGAACATTAAGTTCTTTCTGTAATTTATAACTCATTATATCGTTATCATACCATTGAAACAGAACAGAAACAGAAACAGATTGATTCTTTTAATGAATACAGAGAGATACCAAAATTTCTTTCTGCAATTTATAACTCATTATATCGTTAGCATACCATTGAAACAGACACAGAAACAGATTGATTCTTTTAATGAATACAGACAGATACCAAAATTCACTTTTTGAAGCTCTCGTGTGAATGAATGCTTCTCTTTACTCCCTATTATTAGCTCTTCCTGAGAGGAAGAAACAACTTATTGAATACAACATCTTTCTCATCTGATCTTCCCTCAGAATACAAATTTTTCCATCTTTTAAATAACATAGGAACTTAAAGAACAATTAAAATGAGAACTTGCTAAAAGTTTGATGCAATAACAGATAGATAGACGAAGCTAGCTTCATATTAATGCCATATAGTTTGGACATTAATTAAGCCTGGACCTTGTCCCACCTGAGGGGTTTCACCAACTCCCATGTGAAGTCAGCATCATCCCTGCCAAAGTGCCCATACGCAGCAGTCTTCAAGAATCGGCCATTGCCACCTCTCCTGAGATCAAGATTGATGGAAATCATACCAGGCCTGAAGTCAAAGTTCTCTTTCACAATCTTGAGGATATCCTTGTCAGGAATTTTTCCAGTACCATATGTGTCTACAAACACAGACAGTGGCTCGGGAACACCAATTGCATAAGAAACCTGAACAATGCACCTCCTTGCTAGTCCACTGGCCACAACACTCTTTGCGGCCTGTCTAACTATGTAGGCTCCACTCCTATCCACCTTGGTTGGGTCCTTGCCGGAGAAGGCACCACCACCATGAGCACCCCATCCTCCATAAGTGTCAATGATGATCTTGCGACCGGTGAGACCGGCATCACCGTGAGGACCACCAATGACAAAGCGGCCTGAAGGGTTGAGATGGAAGATGGTCTTCTCATCCAAGTACTTCTCAGGAATGACAGACTTGATCACATGCTCCTTCAAATCAGCAGCAATTTCATCATTGGTGACTGTCTCGTCATGTTGTGTGGAGATGAGCACAGTGTGGACACGAACAGGAACCATCGCACCATTTTCATTGTAATACTCAACAGTAACCTGAGTTTTGCCATCAGGCCTCAACCATGGACAAGTACCATTCTTCCGGACCTCGGTAAGTCGAGAACCAAGCTTGGTAGCAAGAACATGACTCAAGGGCATAAGCTCAGGAGTCTCATCCGTGGCATAGCCAAACATGTGGCCTTGATCACCAGCACCAATCTCCTCAGGTTGCTTAGTTAAGTGACCGTGGACACCCTGAGCAATATCAGGGCTCTGTTGCTCAATGTTGACAAGAACCTTGCAGTTGTCTGCATCAAGACCAACATCATCAGATGTGAATCCAATTGAGCGGCAAGTGTCACGCACAATCTCCTCATAGTCCACATTAGCCTTGGTGGTGATCTCTCCGAAAACCATGACCATGTTGGTCTTGGTGCATGTCTCGCAAGCCACCTTACTGTCAGGGTCCTGTTCCAAGCAAGCGTCTAGTATTGCATCAGAGATCTGGTCGCACAGCTTGTCTGGGTGTCCCTCGTTCACAGATTCGGAGGTGAATAGAAAGGTCTCCATTTCTTTCAAGCTGAAACACGACATAAAAAATCACCATCACAAGACCAAGCAAAATAACCAGTTCCTCCAAAGACAATGCATGTTATTTGCACAACGCACTTCAAAAAGAAAGAGACTGAAACTTTAAACTTCAAAAAGGAAAAGATTAAACTTTGCAACTCAAGAGAATAAAAAGATTGAATCTTTGCTAAATTCGTTGAGAAGTTGGAGAATGGAAGCAGCAAGGAAGTTGAATAAGTACAAGTGATTTACGTTTAGATCTAAAGCTAAAATCAGTAGAAGAACATGAACAACCATAATCAATACATCACCGAAAACAGATCACAAACAAGCAAAAATGATAAACTCAACATGAATAAACCTGCACATAGCAAGTTACAGACTTGCTCACATCTAGACCACAAAGAAGCAAGTAAAGCAGAGGCAGAAATAACCAGGACCAGAAAGCAACAAATGGAAACAAGAACCAACCAAGTAGAAGCAAAACTAGAAGGAGAGCAAGGGAAGAAGATGGAGAAGAACCTTAAATAGGTGGTAAGGAAGTACAGAATAAAGGTCTCTTTCCACTCAAAAGAAGAAGTGAAGAGGAGACCCGATGGTGTGGCAGTAGAAGCGAACGATCATATATATATAGAGATAAGAGTGAAAAAGAAGGCACGTGGTGTTTTAACATGACATGAGTTGAATCTGGACCGTTGATCAGAGGTCAAAAATCGTAGGGGCAGTCGGTGACGGTGGCTGGCTGAGATAGAGAAGAAACGCGTATAATCTCAATCTCACCAACGAACGTGTAGTGAATTTGATGATGTAGCGCCACCACCGCACTTGACTTGGCGACAGCTAGAGTTGGTTTGGAGTTTTTGACCATTTACCTTTCCACAGATTGAGTCATGTCCACTAACTCAGCTCTTTAGCCTCAGCCACCTCTTTCTAAGTAACTTCCAAGTCCATTATGTCTTCTGATTGTTTCAGGTTTTTATAAAAATGAAATATTTTCAGAATTTAACTTAGAATCTAAGATATTTCTTCTTTGAATTGAAGGTTGAACCCAGGACCTACAGTAATGTTTGGATGTCCTTTTCCTGCTATTACAACCATAACATTTTAGATTTTGTCATTACTTGAATGAAGTTGTGAACCTCCTGTCCTGTCCTGTCAATGTTCTAATGACAATTCACGATTCAGGATGAGCAAGTGAATGGTAATCCTGAAGCCATGAAAATTTATTCATTTTCCTGTCCAGCAAAGAAACACACGACTCAGCTTCATTCAAATGGACAGTAGCTTATAAATAAACTTTGTCCCCTTTTCTAACCACATGTGTGATAATTTCCCATGGCCATGGACAAGAATCGAGCTGCCCTATCCTATCCCTACCACACCTTCAATCATTTGGCAGAAGACACATCTCAACCAAAATTGTTACTTTGTCATTTTGAAAGAAGGTGAATACAGTTTATCTGAACTATGACAAAAACCTCGACTTTGAGATTGAAAGTGAAGCCCAAGAAAGGAAGGAATCGGCAGGCTGTATTCAAGAATAAGGGAATGGGCTGAAGCTCTTATCTTGCAAGAATCCATGGAAGCCCATTGATGAACCCGGGAAGGCCATGTGATGTGAGATGGAAGCGGAAGGAAGGTGTGAGGTGTCCCAGTGTTTTCCCGGAACAAACTTACACGACAATCAAGCTCCTGTAGCTGTCTCAAATATGCTTACGCACCCTCGTTTTCAACTCCTCTCCAAGTAATTATAACGAATACTCACAACACCATAAACGTCTCCTTTCCATCTTTTCAACTTCTTCTCTCTTTCCCTTTAGACACCGACACCGTCAATTCATGGGCAAGGTTGAGTCTTTCAAGCAGGAGTTCGCTTTTGGTTGGTCTTACATCTCCATGTTTGTTGCTTTCATTGCTTTCTGCTACTTTCTTTGGCAATAAGACACCCGACGTTAGAAATCATATATATTTGTTTACATTTGACGTCTATGGTTATTGTGTAGATGAGCGACTACAAGAATCTAACAAGATAATCAAGAAATACCCAGATCGAGTCCCTGTAAGTTCTTCATTTACACTTGCATTTCTTAGATTCCGGAGCTCCTGTTTTGCGCATAATATGAAATGTCTCTGTATAAAGAAAAAGAGTTTCTCCCCCCATGTCAATAGTTTGCCCGTTTGCATTAGATTTTGCGAGAATCTGTCTCTGGTCGAGTGTTTGAACTTTCAATTAAGCATATGCAGTGATCATGTCTGAAACACGATGTTCATCAGGTTTGGTTTGATGTTCAGCCTATTACAATTAGGAGTCATCTCTTATCTATTTAATGCAACTGTTGAAACTTGAAAATGAAGGAATACATCATTTTCTCATGTATATTCTGTGTCAAAAGATAACTTTCTAAATGTGCATCAATTCTCTTAGTGGCACATAAGTTGGAAAGACGAAGTTTTTATGCCTGGAATTATTGTTTTCTTGGGAATCAAAATGATAGTATGTGTATAAGTTGAATAAAGAACTCGTGGTTGCTGCGGCCAACAGACATAACTATCATTATTGCTGAATGTTATTGTTCAAACTCGAAATGGATAGCAACAGATGCACTGTATCACTTAAGCCGTTGGATCAGTCTCCTGTTAGTCTGTTACAACCTGTTTTCGCTTCAAAACAACGGTTTTAAGTTATAGGTTTCCGGAGGCCAAATGCAAGATGTTTACACCCAGTTATGAAACAATTTGTCTCTGTAAACCTTCTCTGGCTCATTAGAACTAAATCTGATTCCATTTTATTCCTCTTTTCAGGTTATTCTTGAAAGATATTCGAAAGCAGACCTGCCAGAAATGGAGAAGAAAAAGTAGGTCCTAGTCTCATTATCCAATGCAAAATTTTCTCCTTCTTCTAAAATTTATAATCAACGTAACCTTCCTTCTTAAAGTAGCACATCTTTGTTCCTGATCTCAATGATTCTAATCGTGCGTCTGATCCCTTGTTCAGCTATGATGATGCTTTTTTCGGTTATTACTTATCTATCTCTCTGGTTCTTATCCATATTAGTCATCAGAGTATCATTTGTTATTACATTGAGAAGACTTTTTTTCGAAAAATACATTGAGAAGAGTTGTGTGAAGAACTTCCATTGTTTCTAGTGGTTAAGTATTGTAGGGTACTTGAGACGTCAATGATTAAATTGGTGTTTGAAAATCAAATTATTGATGATTGCTCTGAGACATGCCTGCTTTTTTCCTCTCTTCCGGTTAAGAGGATGCCATCTTTACATTGAATTTCCTGTATTACACACAGATACCTTGTTCCCCGAGACATGACAGTAGGACAATTCATCCATATGCTAAGTAGCAGGCTGCATTTGACTCCTGGAAAAGCTTTGTTTGTATTTGTGAAAAACACTTTGCCTCAAACAGGTACCAATACTTTTCCAGTTCCTATAACCTTGGAATGCAATTCAAACAAACAATTGCCTTGATACATTGCTTAGCTCTTAAACTCGCATTTCACGTTTATCTCAGCAAGTCAAATGGACTCGATTTATGAATCTTACAAGGATGACGACGGATTTCTTTACATGTGCTACAGCACTGAGAAAACCTTTGGTTAGTCCGTATCATTCTTTATCCCGACTCTCTGATGTCTACCTTCATTCTACTGTACAGTTGTTTACGTGGACATCTGTCTGGCTTACCACTGTCCATGTAATCTCTACGGTGTTTTCTATCATGTGAACACCTGTAACTTAATCTTACTGGAATTGTTAGCAGACAAACAGATAGATGCTCAAGCAATGCCTGTTTTGAGTATTTAATTGTCAATAATATATTTGTCATCTGATTCTAAAGAAAAAGTTGCAAGTGTTGAAATACAGACTGCAGATTCATGCAAGGATAGAGATTTTACCATTGGAAAAAGACCATCTTTATCATCTGCAAAATACTAACCATTAACCTTAAAAGCTGCAAACGCAATTGGCATCCTGAGAAAAGTTGACCAGAGATTGTGCAACACATCTCTGTAATGTCGTGAATTTTGTTATCGTTACAACAAAATCTCTCCATTCTAGGACAAATTAAACCTTACCTCATGCCAGAACAGCCGGCCTTTCCTAGCACCTCACTTCCGGCATCACAACGTGTAAATGTCTTTACACAAACCTTCGCAGTCCTTGTTGTCAGCTTGAAGCACTGTGCTATCAGGTAGCTGCAAGAGAGAAGCATGAACACACCACCCTGAACCATACTTGTTTTTAAGATAAAAAGAAGGAAAAAAAGCTAGTTAAGAGGCATACAATAACAGGTGAATGGTTTTTCATGTGCAGATAGTTCGTCATATCATATACACGATTTCCAACAAGAAAGGCCAGAAATAAATGCTAGAATAGTAATATAAAGAGTTTGACTTTTTATCACTGGATCCGCAAGGAACAGTAGATATCGATTCCTTAAGCCTAGGAACACGCAACCAATCACGTTAGTTTTGCTTAAGAAAAGCAAACTAGTAAATATATACATGTACTACCATCCCGTTTTCGCGTTACAAGGACAAGCCTGAGCTAATGTTCTTCTACAGAGATTTACGCATCACGCATGCAAAGAAAAGAAAAGAAAAACAAAGATTCCTAACTAGCTTTGCAGAACATTTTCCTACCATGTCTCAACCATGAGTCTCTTGTTTCAAATCTTACATCAACTTCACAGCGCATCAGCATCTTTCTATCCTCATAAATCTCTGCTAAGCAGACAATAAGAATAAACTAAGAGCTACAAAAATCACAACAAAAACATCACCACAAATCATATTCAACTATACACAATCGTCTAACAACAAATTCTCAAGTAACCATCTTCACTTCCAACCACAAAGAGCCTTGAGAAGGGCAGAATGCTTATGCTAGATAATATTGATAAGTTCTTCCCTCCATGATCGGCAATGTACAGCTTCTGTGGTTTTATCTGTCCCTGCCCTTCCTGCCACACATCAAAAAATATCATGAACTCGTATATCCACATTGGACAAAGGCATCAAACATTCAATGCCCTCTACATTGTCAAATTCCACTTCATTTGTAGTGTACTTGTGGCCCCTTTAACAGAACAGAAACATAATAAGTGTACATGGAAGAAAAAAAACTCGTATTAATCATGTCACTGGAAATCATAGATAGGGTAAGAGCGTATGGTAAAAATTTCATGTCTTTGATGCAAGTCACGAGTTGGACATGTAAAAAGAAAAATGCTGCACAACATACCTCTTCTGAAGACCAAAACAGAGTGGAAAGCCCAATCTTATTTCTGGAAATTGAAATCACATCTTGACCCCATACAGAGAAACCAGATATAGCATCTGTATGACCTTTGTAGACAATTGGCTGTCGGGGGAAATTCCTGCAAAGATAATATAACCTGGCACTTTAGATTGCAAATTCTAGGCAAATCAGAACATGAGGAAAGACTATATTGATTGAGAACTCGTAAATAGAGGAGAAGAAAGTCCTTTTATGGAAGAAGGCTTGATGTCTAAGGTGAAAAGGATGTTAGGAAATTGTCCAAGCTGACTAAGGTGAAATACTCTTGACAAATCGTTTTGTAGGGAAACAAGCAAGTAACCACAAACAAGCAAACATTGTTAGCCACTTATCCAATTCGAATGATGCTTCAATTGTTGTAAGAATGAAATCTGAAAGTAGTAATTAAGCAAAATTGAGATGCTGGACTACTTGCCCTTAAAGGGAGACTATATATGCAAATTAAAGCTTTTCTAACAATACCTTCTCAGGTCCCAAATTCGTAAAGTCCTGTCATGAGAGCTGGAAACAAGCAAATGCTCCACTGGTGCAGCCAACTGTACACATGAAATGTTAGAAGGATGCCCCATCAAATTTAATGCAGTTATTCTGTTTGGCAATTTAATGATACCTTTGTCACATATCCATCATGAGCTCTCCAGAAGGCAACAACATTCCCACTTCTTGAATCAAACAACCTGCAGTGACCAGAACTAAGTCCAGCTGCAATCCAAGATGGTGAAGCAAAAGCTCCATCTGCTGTAGTTGAGTCAGATCCACAAGAGCATATGGCAGAGACAAGAGAAGTGAAAGTAGATTCAAAAGATTCACCCTTCCATAGATGAAGCTTTTCACCTCGAGCAACATCAATAAACCTGAAAGAAAATTTTCCAGTTTAAACACTGTACCTCCCCCTCATTTTGCTACATTATGTCAGGTTTGTGGACATTCACCTGAGAGAACCATTTCCAGTACCAACAACAAGCCTTTCAACAAACTCTAAGTGGTGCATACAAGTGTATAAGCTTCCATCAAAACCACTAGTTAACAATCCACTGGATAATGTGTTAGCATTCAGCATGTTGGGATGTTCCATACTAGTCCTTGATGCAAAAGATGAAGGGCTCACAAGATGCGTAATATCGACTGAGGGTTCAGAAAAAACTGATATTACTTTTCCTGTTCTGCTATTCCAAACATGAATAGTACCATCACAAGATGCTATCCTTCCAGTAGATGATAATACACAAATGTCGTTTACAGCCTGAAAATTTGGTGAGCAATTAGAGGCCTATTTATCACCAATACATACCTAGTGAAAATAAAGACCTTTACAATCAATTTAACTATGGATGTCCAAGTAACAATTTCAGTGCTCTGGAAATAGAAAATCTAGGACTTGAATTAGTCCCCTAGCCTGCAATAGAAAACAGCTATATTTGAAAAGGTGGCCAGAATTGTTGTTTACTAGTTTTCTAATTCCAAAGTGACACCTACAATAAACAAATGCTTTAAAGGTCAAGTTTTTCATCAGGCATAACCACTGAATCAGTCTTAAAATGAGCCAGTCAAATGTATACATTAGGAACAACAAGAGCTCTCCTTCAATTTTTACCACCACGTTACACATTTAACCAAAGCCTGTGATGCATTGTGCATTAACGCATGCGCTTCTATATCATAGTTAATAAATATGTGGAAGCAGTTGGAAATATCAGGAGACACCAACCTCCTCATGACCATGATAGCCAGATGTACAATTTATTCTTGAGAGCTCCCACTTTTGAACAGTTCCTTTGAAACCTGGTCCTACACCTGCAGTGAACAATGTACACTCATCTCGGGTAATGGCTAAAGACCTTAAAGCTCCATGATGTGCACGAATCGAGTATATGATGGAAGCTTTAATCTTCCAAGGTGGTTCATCTTTCAGACTCCCAATACGCCCAATAAAATCAGGTCCATCCCAGCTTGGGGCAGAACTAGGGAACCAAAACCAGGGTTCTCTATTTGAAAGATTTGAACTCACTAAGTGGCTCTCAACAGGAATCTGGTGAAAGGAGTTGGAACGTCCCTGAGGCATCATGTTTTTGGAACCTCTAGTCAGTTGAGATTGTGGAATTGACCAACCAACCCCATTAAGTAAAAGCTTAGCAGGATTGTACTCGGATGAAGAAGCCTTATTAAGAGCAGGCTTTTTTGCACTGACATTGTCTGATCCACTTCGAGATGATTCTGCTGTATATTCCCACTGAATGATAACAAGTGTAGAAACATCGAGTCAAAAAATGTGTATGTATCCAAATGCATGTGGTGCAAAGACAACTTCGTTTATGCCTGTGTTGAGAGTAAAATGACAGCATACCTTCCAATTATGATGCCGTAAAAGAAATTGTTCAAGAAGCAACCAAGTGGCACAACACTGACGAAGTTTCTCTATACCAAGAAGAGATGCAAAAAAGGGATAAAGAAGCACCCTGAAATTAGAAAAAGAAAAGGCAAAACATATATATGTAAAGATAGTGAAAATTATAAGTATACATAAGATAGGATAAGTTTTAGGTTGGGTTTTAAGAATAAATATGACTAGCACCCACACAAGATCCATACGGCTTTCAATTTGAACCTCCCCATCCGTCCTTGGCTTTGAGATCTTCAAGTTTTTGTCAAAGGAACCAGAGCCACTGGCAGTTTCCTGAGAGAACGCAAGCTCGTCGAAAAGTTCTTTAAGTTGTGGCAAAACATGTAACGCTGTCAAATCTGGTCCAATTCTATGACAAATTGCCATCAGAGTAGTAGTAGCAACCTGGTCAATAGAATATCATTGGTTACAGGTCTTGTGTAAACTAATTAATTGGCTTGCCAGAGGCATCAATAAAAATAAGGACAATCCAGCTTGTGTCAAATAAAGAGAAAAAAACTTGCTACAAAGGATGAAATAAAGTTCACCAACTTAAAAATGTGAAGTTTGTGGACGTTTAAAAGGCCTCTGATCTGAAATGTCAGCAATGCTGAACAATCAGACATCATGCAACAACTTATGAACTATGAATAATGATGCCATGCAAATGAGGATTATGCATGTGGAAGCTGCAGATTCACAAGTTTAGATATGAAAAGATTCATTCTTTCTTTTACCCTTATTGTACTCTCTCTCTCTCTCTTTTTGTAAGCCCGAGCGAAGTCAAGTGGGTCATTTACACAATTATGTTGCCTCTTCAACCATTTCTGATCAATTAAAAAGGGAAGTTCCATCTCAAAGCAGAACAAGATACAGGTAATGACATTCACAATTGAATTCATGAGTAACTAAAGAATTTAGACCACCTGAAGCACGGGAATTTCCAGGTTGGTCTGCATGAGAACCATGACATATAAGCAACCTTTATCCTGCATGAATAAAAAATAGATACATGCTTGATTACAAAAGAACCGACAACAAAATTGAAATAGGAATCATGGTCAATGTCCATACTTCAATCAACTCTTTTACAACCACCTCCAATGGCAAGAAGGCAACTAGACCATCCAATGTTGTTAGACAATCAATCAAAGCTAACCCACTCCAGCTCTGAACTGGCTCGGGCTTATTCATATATGAAACACTGGTGCAAGAACGGACAACTTGTTTAAGCAATGGTAGTATATGTTTGACAATAAAATTCTGCCCTAAAAGACCACCTGAAATATGGACATAAAGGTAGCTTGTAAGCTGATCATCAATATTGAAATGGACATTAATCCCAACAAATCAAAATATGAGAATACCAATTCTAACCAGCGCATCAATTCCATCAGAGCAAAGTCCTTTCCCAAAGCATCGAATCAATGGTGAAATTGTCTGGATCAGAACACAGTATCTGTTTGTTAAACCGCAAGAAACTAAAATGAGGTTGATTTGTGTATGCATATGTGTGTTCCTCTTGAGATCATGCATTCTATAAGCAAATCGCGATGACAAAAAGAAGAGATAACCTGATTCACTGTGATTGGTATACCAAGCTCTTCACTTGTGCCAATTAGCAGCACAGAAGCAGCAATTGCCGAAGTCTTATGAGGAGCTCCATGTAGATTTGATATCACTAAAGAATGCAACTTTTCCAAATATGCTTGTTTACCAATGAGGTTCCATATCTCTTGCACAAACGAGACTTGGAGGAGTGATACCTTAAGATGTGAGTAGCCTGTAGTCTGAATTAAATATTTTAGTAAGTAGGAAACAAACAAATGAAGTTGCACATACTGCAGCTGAAAACAAAAAGGTTCATAACTAGCCTGTAGAATCTTCTGGATAGCAGGCAAGATTAATGTCCTCACTGCTTTGGGCGTCAAACATTTTATAAATTCTTTCAGTAAGATATATGCACATTCAGCTTCAAAATCTGACTGAGGTCTCACTACAAGGGGCAAACAATAAGGGGCACACATTTCAGCTGCAAATGTCCCCATTGCTTTTAATGCACCTTGTTTTGCAAAATTTGCAGCATAAGTGAGCCGAGATCCATCTTTTGCTAGAAGCTGGAGTGGAGCAACATACAAGTAGGAAGACTTCACTGTTGTGGGGAAAAAGCAAGATTCCAAAATGTTTTTGGTGGATGGCCTCCTAATTATCCAGAAAAAGGTAAGGGACAGAGAATTCAATAGGAAAGGAGGAGGAGATAAGGAAAGAAATAGTTCAGACATAAACAAAAAATATGGGATAGCTCATAACATTGCTGTGAAATGGAGTTCATTGAAAGTGTTGAATAACACATTCTTCAACCAAATTATCTCAAATCACATAATAAGTAAAGGCAATACCTTGTCCAATCCTTCTGAATGCAGGCCTCAACAAGTAGTTTGGTTTGAGGAGGAAGTTCATGTATTGAACTAGGCAAGATGCCATGGTCAAGATATGTATCCAATGAGGACGAATTGAAAAGTGGCTTCTTCAAATAAAGTTCTGCTAAGACACAGCCAATAGAAAATATATCCTGCGAAATATCATAGGAGCGGGTCCCCGAATTA
Organism: Erythroxylum oxycarpum; assembly: GCA_025629785.1. Lineage (NCBI taxonomy): Eukaryota > Viridiplantae > Streptophyta > Magnoliopsida > Malpighiales > Erythroxylaceae > Erythroxylum > Erythroxylum oxycarpum. Next base: position 46,082,621 of record JAOTAZ010000220.1, on the reverse strand, counting down.
CATGATTTCTGCATCCAACATAATAACTCTTGATATTCCATTGAACCTTCAACCTCTGTTTCCATGTTCTCAAGAAGATTGCTTGAATTAATATAACATGGCAACCCATAATTTCTGCTTATTTCCAAGGGGCTGACTATGCTTTCCTCAGAATACCTACTCACTGAATCTTGCAAAGAACTGATGTCCTTCACAAGTTCATCCAAATCATAGGAATAGCGAGGGCTCAAATGCTTGGCATGCTGAGTGAATGCAGATGCTTCTTCCAATTCTTGCAGAAAACCAGTTTCAAGTAGGAGGGGTTTTGTGCCCTGTACTTCACTTACTTTGCATTCATTCATAATAGAGGAAGTATAGTGTTTTTCTGATTTAGCACCTCGACGTACAGGATGTGGACGAGTGAAGAGTTGACGACGTCCCGTTGATCTTGGGATTGCGGCCTCTGATGATGCTAGCATAACGTTCTTGGCCTCAACAGCTGCCTGCCCCGACATCTTGTAGCCAAAGGTGATGTCTATCCAACTATGGATTTGACCTGAGACCCGTTTACTTTCTAAAGCATCTCGATGTAATTTAATGAACTCCTCTGGACTTCCTACCCATGATGGTACTGCCAAATCAGTCATACCAGAGTGCACAGAGTAAAAGATTTGAGGGTCGCAATAGAACTCAGGGATGCACTCATCAGGAGTCCATTGGTACAGCCTTTGCATACTAGAGGGATATTCATTAGGTTCATAAACTGATCGAACAGCCATGCGGAGAACACTCAATGGTAGCCTCCTAGCTTTGTAACTACAGACAGCTAATTCAGAAAGGCATTCATCTGAAATATGATGTGGAATTTCAGATGACGAATAGGTAAAATCTAATTGTTCATCTCCTTTAGCCAACCGCCATTTGCTTTTGCTTAGATCACGCCACCCTGCATCAGAACTTTCCTCTGGTTTTGTGCTAAAGTCAATAACCCATGGCATTACTGTGTGAAATGTGTGATCCCCCCACCTTCTCCCGGCTAATCTATTCAAGATGAGTAGATACTCAAAATTACTCAATTCTCCCTTCCACCACTTTTCAAATTGAAAATCCCAATCTGGATATGGGGAAAGACTCAGATCAGCATAGAGTCCTTGGGAAGGGCACCGGTCAGCACAGCAACCCAACTTTGCAGAAGTAGCAGGAATGTTGAATTCAATGTCTCTTAAACTTAAAATAGGTTGTGATATAGGCTTGTTAAAAATAGGGAGCCAGGCCCAGAATAAATGAGTAAGCATTATACTAGATGGGCATATATTGCCATGGGAAACACCCAAACCATGTAAGTAAGCAAGGGCAGACAGCAGCTGATATATCAAAAACCTTGCATGCCATTCAGACTTAAGGGCATTGGGGCAATAGTGCAGAATGCCTTCTAAGGTATATGGCGTTTTGGGAACCACTGAATAAACATAATCAGAAGATTTAAGCAAGCCAAGAATAGGAGCCATATTTGGATGCCTTAAGCTACCTGGCATAGCACTAGTGCTGAATGATGGTATGCCAACAAGGTGAAGAAAATTTACACTCTCTCTCCCTGAAGCTTTTCCTTCAGTAAGTAGATTAAGTGAGCACAACACTTGATCTTCTAGGCACCCAGAGGAAAATTCAGAAACAAGTTTCTCAAAGAAATGGTAGGAGCAAACATCAACACGGGCAAATGGGGCCAATGCAGAAATGATTCTGAAGCAAGAGAACCTACTAGAAAGCGTACACAGCGAACTCTCAGATCCCGTCCAATTTACAGTTGATTTACTGTTGTCGTTAATCAAATGACAAGGCTGGTCCAAAGAAAGAAGTGTTGTACTTTTGCAGGCACTGAAATCTCTGGCCCCAACCAAATCTTGGTTTACATCGTGTGTTCCCTGATTGTCACCATTTTCAATATGCTGTGGCATACATTGTTTACTGCCACAAAGAATGAACGAAGCTCAGTTGAGAAAGGTAAAATTGAGAAGAAGAAGAAGAAGAAGCAAGCAAACTGCACTCTGTAGGCATCAAAGTCCAAAATCGGTGGTCTGTGATTAATACAACAGGTAAAACAGTAGAACAACATTTCAGTGATTTTACAAAAAAGAACTAAAATGGTTTGTCTTCTGTGAAGTTCTAGTAGAATCAGACTCATCCGCTGAAAACTGAAGTCTTAAAAGTAAAAGCAGCTGAAGAAGATCTTACACGTAGTTGGTAAAACAGTTGCTTTGATGAGCAGGAAGCTGAACCAATATAAATTGAGAAGATGAAGATGAAGATGAAGCCGAATTCTCTGCGTTGCCAGTGGAAATCTGATCCAATTCATAAAACAGAGGAGTCGCATGAGCAGCAATAGTATTGATAAGAAAAGAACGAGAGAGAAGGGACGTAGTGAGACGAATGACCTGAACAACCGCGGAGGAGCCGAAGGGGAGAGGAGAATCGGAGAGGCCATAAGAAAATAGAAGGCGGTGGTCGGAGAAATCGGAATTGATGCATCGTTGAAGGCAACCGAAGCAAAGATTCCACATTTTTCATTAAACTAATGATAAAGATTAAAACTTTCGAATCTCTCTTTCTTGAAACGAACAAGATGAAGCTACAGAAGCTAAGTTTGATCGTTAGGTGAAGATACTTCTTCCTACCAAGTTCCAACTTCCGTCTCCTTCGCTCCTCTTCTTCTTTCACTTTTGATTTATTTTTTCCTTTTTTGTTGTTAATTTTATTAAAATTAAATAAATCATTATTTAATTAATTTACATAAATTTTTAAAACTTTTAATTGAATAAGCCTGAGATTGATTCAAGTATTACTCACAAGTTTTAACTTTTCACGCACCTTCATCTTATTCGATTGATCATTTTCTTAAAGATTTTAAATGTTCGAACTCAAGAGTGATGGAAGAGACTTGATCCTGCAAATGTGAACAAGTACTTTGTGTACTGTCAACGTGATGAACAGACTTGATCCTAAACTACCCTTTTGAATTCACAATACAATTTTGAAGATCATCAGTTCATTCAATTGAGAAGGAACAATTGAAAATATCATTCAAAAGAATATATTATGACAGGTGGTTCCTGTAAGATGAACCAGCATTTAATACACGAACAACTACAAATTCTGATCCTAAAACCCTTCTTCAATCTCTGGAAATGTTCTTAGACAAGTCCTTGGAGTAGGTTCTCTGCAGCTATTTTCTGCACCAATCAATCCTTCCTAACTTCAGGTGTATGTAAACTTCAATCAGGCTTCTTCAAGTTCAAGCAATTATCTGTTGCTTGGCTAAACAGCTCCCGGACCTGCTTTAGTTCTTTCTCTGCGATTATAAAGCAGACAAAAGATTTACTTTTTAAGAATCTCACCAAGAACAATGTGCAGTGAGTCATTAGAAGAATATTCACACACGGCATGCTAAATTCTGTACAGAACACAAGTCTTCATGAGCTGAAGTACCACAAATGGTTGTAAAGGATTTACCTGCTGCTTCAAGTTGCCTCTGGAGCTCCTGCCCGACAACATCATTTTCAGCCTGAAGAATTTGGATGGAGGATGAGAAAATTGGATACATTAACGTTCAGGAATCCTGAGGTTTAAGTGAAGCTGTCGACTCTATACCTGTAGTTCTGCAATCCTCTTCATCTGAGCTTCTTCACCTCCCTCAGCCAATGGAAGTGCAGTCAAAAGAGCATCAAACTAAAAGAAGAGAATGCAAAACAAATAGTTGCTTGCTTGCTTGGAGGATCTAAACTATTAACACTGAAAAATTGAAAGTTCATGCCTAGGAATTTGGGACCAATTCAACAAGCCAAAACCTTGCACAGAACCGAAGTTCCTGATAAATCCTACGCATTACAACTAGCTACATAAACAAAAAGATGAGTTTGGAGACAATTGTGATTTCATTTAGTAACTCTGACTCTATGTGAAGAAACAATAAAAGTACCTGCTTAGCAGCCTTAACAAGAGCAGCACTCATTAACTTAGGTTGGTCTGCAAAGTCCTCAGGAGGAGGGTTAGCTGTTGGTTGAGGATAATCAGGAGAAAGACGAACAGGAGGAGCATCTCTTTGTAGGGTCCCAATCATATTAAAGGTTAGGGAAGCAATTGCATCCACTTGTTCTTGTAATTGTGATATGATATCCATCTGAAGCCGATTCAGTGCTTAGACGAGGCAGAAAAAACATCCAAATCCAAAATAAACTATACAAAATCCCAGCTCCTCCTAACTGGAATACGCGAAGGTACGCTATGCTAGTAAAAGAAAGAATTGATTTTGCTGAATCTCGATCGTATTACAATCATATACACAAATGAAAGATGTGATCTTTGAAGAGGGAGAAGGAGGAGTTTAAACCGATACCTAAATTCGCGCAAGATGTGATCTTTTGAAGAAGAAAACCTTCTTCCCTCTAATGGATCTTTCGCTCCACCCACTGAATCAGTTAACTCCAACGAACCCTTTCTCGTAAAAATCACCTGACAAAATAGAAGAAACCCCAGCCCCAGCGTAAATCATATTTTTACAAAGGAAAGAACTTTACTAATAAATTTTTTATTATTAAAAAAACAAAAGAGAGTAGATACTCGTACAGGCCCACCACCCACCATGTACGAAGCTTCAAGTACACGAAAATGCCACGTAGGAATACGAAGGAGCCGTAGATATATGTTGCTGTTTCTATATTTGGCATTACAGCGTGGAGTGTGGACACAAATCTGTTCCATATTGACTTTCATCACATTTTCACTCTTTCTTCTTCTTTTTTTACCTTTTTTATTTGGCTTTCACACGTTTTTTCCCTCTCTCCTTCACCCATGTCCCCGCCTCTTTCACTGCTTTCGTTTCTGCCATTTGGGTTCATTTCCGTTTCTGTTTTCATGTACTCAAGATTATAAATTGAGAGATTGCGTGTGATGGGTATATGAAGCTTTGTTCGCTCGTTTGTTGTACATGGCTGAGACTAGTAGACGATACCTCCCCAAACAACCTCTAGGTCTCTTCCTCTTGCTCCTTTGATTTCCTTCTTGTCCTCCTGATTATTTTGTCTGTATTTACAATAAAGCTATTGTTTTTTTATCGCAACTGTTCATCAAACTGATTCTTTCCCTTCTACTGTTTAAAAGTTATTGTCTTGGTTGTTTCCTGCATTTTAGTTGTTCACTAGACAATGTGCAAACTCATAATAAAAGGGTATCTTTTGGCTGGGTAAACGGAAAACTATTCATGTTCCATTGCGAGTTATGGATACTTCTTGAAGATAAACTTCAACTTCATGCATATTTTACGTTCTTTATTGACTTTTATGTTATTATAACATTGAAACCTTAAAGATTTTTTTGTAATTTATCTCTGCAAATTTGGCAGACCTAGAGAAGATACTACAGGAAGCTAAACACCGGTGGCTTCGACCAACTGAGATTTTGGAAATACTTTCTAACTATCGGTTGTTCCCGTTGACCCCGGAGCCACCTCTCAGGCCCCCAGGTTGTGATTTTTCTTTTTAGTACAGTTATTATATATATTTATTGGATAAACATGTCACACATTTGTTGTTTCTCATCTGTGACTTCTTCAACATAATGCTTCATTAGATTTCTAAAGTTTATATCTAATTTTATGAGACTTTCTTGTTTAAGGTGCCATGTCCTACGAACCAATATTAACTTGAAATTCCATTTTTTAGAGGGACATGTTCGAACAACCTATATATTTTACTTCAGAACCTGTTACTTGATGACAAAAGTTCTAGTTGATCATTATTCCCCTGTAAGTCCTTCCTCTTGATGCTGATTGTAACTGATTTTCTGTTTCTTAATGTTCAGCTGGTTCTTTGTTTCTATTTGATCGAAAGTCGCTTCGATATTTTCGTAAAGACGGTCATAGATGGAGGAAGAAAAAAGATGGAAAAACTGTCAGAGAAGCTCACGAAAAGTTGAAGGTGTGCAGTTGAATTTATTATTTGTAAGTTCACTTTTTGTCTTGGTTAGTTTGTCCTACACCACCAAACTACAGCCAGAGCATGTTGTTGTTTACTTCTATTTCTTCAAAATTATGAGTTTTCACCCAAAACTTCATTAAGCCACTCTTGGTGAACCTCCACTTAGGTGGTCAATCAAAGCACTGAAGATCCTTTGACTCCCCTTGGAGGGGGTTAAAAATAGACAACCATTCTAGGACCTAAAGCCTTGGGCATGAATTTGTTACTACTTTGGATATAATCAGGCCTTGCATCTTTAGATTAGATTGTGTGATGCCTCATCCCTACAATCAGAGAAATTGTTCATGCCATTTTGTGTGTATCTACTGTCCAAGAGACTTGTAGTTCTTCTCTATACAGCTACATTTCAGTGGTTCACTTGGATTTTGTTTTTGTTCTTGAGTAAATGAAAAAGTAGTGTAGTATGTTAATCCCTGTTTTCTTAGGAAAATTAATAATTTGTTATGCACTGATTCTATAGGCTGGCAGCGTGGATGTTCTCCATTGTTATTACGCCCATGGGGAGGATAATAACAACTTTCAGCGACGATGTTACTGGATGCTTGCTGAGTAAGTGCCACTGTTGTTATTATGAGTTTTCATCTTGAATATCTTTTGTTAACTGTTTTGTTTGCTTTCCAGGGGTTTAGATCACATTGTTCTTGTGCACTACTTAGAAGTGAGAGAGGTACTTCTTGACACTAATCTGCTTTTCACTCTACGTTTATGCATGTATTTCAGCATTCGGTGGGCATAAAAGTTCTGGCAACAGTTTTTGTTCCTGGTCTGCTTTGTATATTGCAGACACAGATATTCAATTGATTTGGACCTATGAAGTCTTTTAATTTGTGGCAGAATTAGATATGAATTTGTGAATCAGAGCTTATTTGCTCTATATGTCTTTCATTATAGACTGCAGTATATATATACATGCAAAGGTTTACA
>JAOTAZ010000220.1:46057660-46075589 GCA_025629785.1 Erythroxylum oxycarpum | reverse complement strand
GATACTGATATCTAATTTAAATAAGCTGATTATGATCAAATCATAATATTATGAGATATGCATATCTTTGACCACAGAATTTTCTAAATAAATTCCCTGTTTTCAACTTGGATTGAAAGTTGTGGCTGAACTGGATGCAGATTGCCTAAATAAGTTCTTTTTTTATGTCTAAGATTAATGTGTGTTGAACTCTTAACTATTGCTGTGACACAGGGTTTCAAATCTAGTGTGTCACCTTTGTTAACGGATTCACTCGCACGGATTGAAAGCTCTCAACCTATTACTATTCCTTCATTAGCAGAAGTAGCATCACCTACTTCTATATCTCTGACATCAGATACGTCAACTACAAACAGAATTGACTGGAACAGAGAAGCAGCATTAGCTTCGGAGTTTGAAAATGTCAACATGAGGAATTGTCTAAAGGACTTTTCTCTCAACGAATCAGCTTACAATCACAACTCTAATGATCCTTTATCTGGATCATATGTTGAAGGTAGCCACGTTGCATGATCTCCCATAATTCATTTAAAGTCTTGTTCAAATTTTTTAATAGATCATCTACATTATCTTGTATATAAAACATTGATCAACCTGAAGTGTTAAAGATCATTTCATTTGCCTAGCAGCATTGTGTGTCTTGTCAAAGAATTCTAATGGATCATGGGGTAGAGGAGTGGATGAAGGCAGAGATTTATCTTTTCAGCTTGCAACTTGCCGGAATTTATGTGGTATACCTAACCAGAATTTTGCAGAAGGGCAATCTGGCGTTGCGGATTACGTTTTGCATAACGTAATTGATGCTAGGGTAGATGGTCCGATAACAGATAGCATAGTTAGTGAAGATGGGTTGATAACTCTTGTGGATAACCAAGATGTGAAGGCAACATCTCAGGGAGTAATTCAGGTCTGTTCTTTGCATTTTGCAGCATGTTTTTAATTTGCATATTTGTCTTCATTTGATAGTCTTTTATTTGGAATTTTCTGCAATAAAATATGCATGGAAAACATTATATTTTGATTTGTTTTCTTGAGATAGAATATGAATACCGTGTGATAAGTACTTTAGTTAATAATTATTTTATTAATGATCACCTAGTTAGTCCTGTGCCATGTTATTGTCCTGGCAGGAGTATGACTTCAATTTGATTCCTCCCCATCTTCACAATCATACTGGCTCTGATGCAATTGCTGCTTCTACCTTACAAGAGGAGAACAATTGCAGAGAAGGGAATTCAAATAATGATGATAAAGCAGAATTCAAAAGACTTGATAGCTTTGGAAAGTGGATGGATGAACAAATTGGTGGAGATTGTGATGGATCTTTGATGGCTTCTGACTCTGGCAAATACTGGAGCACGCTTGACACTGAGAATGATGAGAAGGAGGTGTCCAGCTTCTCCCAGCATATGCAACTAGATATTGATTCGCTTGGTCCATCTCTCTCCCAGCTCTCCCAGGAACAGCTATTTAGTATATCTAATTTTTCTCCAGAGTGGGCATCCTGTGGCGTCGAAACAAAAGTATGTATCCTGAGCTTAAGGCCTTCTCATTCTCTTTGAATTAAGATTTCAACAGAAGTATAACTTTTTGGTGATGTTCAATGGTTGCTTTTCTCATCAGGTTATAATCATTGGTGCATTTTTGGGAAGCAAGAAACTTTCAGGTGAAATTAAGTGGGGTTGTATGTTTGGTGAAGTTGAAGTTCTTGCTGAAATTTTGACTGATAGTTCCATAAGATGTTATGCCCCTCCACATGCTGCTGGGCGTGTTCCATTTTATGTCACTTGCCGGAACAGATTAGCATGCAGTGAGGTGAGGGAGTTTGAATATCGTGAAATTCCATCAAAAAGTATACATCTGCTGTTCAGAAGCACTGTGGAGGAAGAAGTACGCTTTCAGGTTCGTTTGGCAAAATTGTTAACTTTGGATCAAGAGAAGAAGTGGTTGGACTGTTCCAACAATGAGTGCAATGGATGCAAGCTAAGAAGTAGCATGCAGTCAAAGCAAACTTCAGAGGAAAATGACTGCGAAAAGGATAACATGAGTTGCAGAATGTATGAAGGTGGTTGCATGGACTCCAGAGATAAACTAACCCAAAAACTGTTGAAGGATAAACTGTGTGAGTGGCTTGTCTATAGAATTCATGACGGTGGTAAAGGTCCAGATATTTTAGATGAAGAAGGACAAGGGGTTATACACTTGGCTGCTGGTCTTGGTTACAATTGGGCTTTGAGTCTTATAATCAATGCTAGAGGCAATCCAAACTTTAGAGATTCACAAGGAAGAACAGCACTTCATTGGGCGTCGTATTTTGGCAGGTTAAATTGCTATAATTCAGTTTTCTTCTCATTTCATTCTAATCAAGTAAGAGTTTTCTTGTTCCAAATGTTGTGTGATTTCTTACTCTATTCATAGCACGATCATTTCCAAAAACCTTCGTTACTGATGCTGTAAAGAACTCCTACCATTTCTTCACAGAAAATGTTTTCACTTAAGTGATTTTACATCCTTTTATTGGATAAATTGTTGCTTATTCACTTCCAGTTTCCTCTGAAGTTCTGTTTTAATTCATGTGATGGAGGGAAAGTTGATTCTCATGCCAATTACAAGTTTTTTTCTTTCCTGAGTATATATTCGTTAATTTTGCCCCTTCCTCCAGAGAGCAGACGGTGGTTGAGCTTGTTAAATTGGGAGTGGATCCAACAGCTGTTGACGATCCAACCTCAACATTTCCTGGGGGGAAATCTGCTGCAGATTTAGCATCAAGTCAAGGGCATAAAGGAATTGCTGCATATCTCGCTGAAGCATTTCTAGCGAGGCATCTTTCCTTGTTAAATATGACAGAAAATGTGCGGGATAGTGTTGATGCAGCAACTTCGGCAGAAGACGTGGCTGAGGTTGCAGCTGAAGCTGCTAGTCCATCAGGTAAGCAGTTGGATGGACAGCTGTCCCTGAGAGGATCTCTTGCTGCTGTTCGGAAATCTGCTCATGCTGCAGCTCTTATCCAATCGGTCTACCGGGCCAATTCATTTTGTCATAGACAATTACATAAGAGCAACACTCTAGGCAATGATACTTCTGAACTTGCACTTGACCTGGCTGCTCTTGGTCCTCTGTACAAAGCTCAAAAGAGCCATTTTCAAGATTATTTGCATTTTGCAGCAGTAAAAATCCAACAAAAGTATCGTGGCTGGAAGGGCAGGAAAGAATTTATAAAGATACGTGATCGAATTGTAAAAATCCAGGTAAATTTCTGCATATTAGGTGGCCACTTATTTTTTCAGAAACTTTTGACATGATCAGAGTCACACTGCTCCACTGAGGCAAAGAAGTGCAAATAGCCGTTCGAGAGGATTTGAATTGATGAAGTCTGAGTCCAATGCAGTTAACTATAAATGAATCAAAGGCATCACCTAAATTACTTGTGTCAATTTTTTGGAGTGTCACTTGATTTGCAGGATATCAAATCCATCCATTATCGGTCCCATAATTTCACGACTGGATGTCTTCACATTTAAGCACTTGTCCTGATTTTATTTGTTCTTCCATTGAAAAGTCTTGCTCTTTGCTACTTGCCCTGTTTAATGGCAAAAATCTTATTGCATTTAAATGCTTATTTGTGTCTGCTCTTATTTGCAGGCTCATGTGAGGGCACATCAAGTTCGTAAGCGATATAAAAGGGTTGTTTGGTCTGTTGGTATTGTTGAAAAGGCAATATTACGTTGGAGGCGAAAAGGATCTGGTTTGCGAGGTTTTAGGGCAGAAAAACCTACTACTGGAAAGGCCATATCAGAAACTGATAAAAACGATGAATACGACTTCCTGCGAGTTAGCCGTAAACAGAAAGCTGCTGGAGTTGAAAATGCACTTGCAAGAGTTAAATCCATGGTTCGTTACCCAGAAGCACGTGACCAATACATGAGACTAGTAACAAAATTTGAAAATCTAAAGGTAAAATCTCATTGTTCACTACATTAATCAATCTCGAAACTTGTTCGGTTAGCTCATTGTGCAGAAGTTTGGTTGCCTGCAATGTTACCCCCTTGCGATGGAGGCTAGGGTTCATTGTAGAAGCTCAGATGGGTAAAAGAATTTGGAGATTAGCTTTTCCAAGTCGATGCTTACACATTTTCTGATGAATTCTTAGGATGTTACTTTTAAATACTTTTTGTATTCTTTTACTCGTTCAATCACTCTTCATTACCTGGTGTCTAGAAATTCACTACTAATTTTGTTCACAGCCCTCTGGATTCAACAGCTGAGTGTGAAAGGAACTAAGGTGTGTGTGACAGCAGGGCGATACAGTTTGGTCTAAGAAGAGTTACATCTCATTGTCTATGGTCAATTATGGGCAATCAAGCAGCCTGTATAGTTCTCTGGTCTTCTTAGTTAGATGGAATTTCAACTGACATGTCTTGACAAAAATATGTAATGAAACGAAGATAAATGAAGAGGTAATGGACTTTTAGCCACAATGTGATGGCTTTTTAATTTTGAATGTCACTAGTCTAAAAGTAAGGTTGACAATGGACCGGTTATAAGACCTATTTCAACTTAAAGTTCAATCAAATTAAACTTTCTAATGATCTGACTTTTTTATCAAGCCTATCTAAAAGGCCAGGAACATTGAAAAGTATTATCATGATTTATAACAAGTAAAAAGGAAGAGTAGATTGAACAAACACCCCAATCAATTAACTTTATGTTGGCATCTCCAGATTCAAAAGTTCACAACAGCAACAAGATGTTTGCCTAATCATTACAAGCGACAACTATACATATTTGCAGAACTCAAGTGGGAGTCACAAGGCAATTTAAAAAGTTACGCCAATCTCACTGGAAACCAAGGAACCTGCTCAATCGTTTGCAATCCAACTATGACAGTACAAAATCACCAACACAATCTTCAATGAAGCTTAACAAAGGATAACAATATTGTACCTTTCATCAAACAGTAAGCCTCGGGCATTAGCATTCTAGTAGGCGAGGTGTGGTTGTGGTGAGCCAAGTGTAAGAGATCGAAGGGTTTTGCTCATGTCAAGTTTTCTACTTTCTGTAACCATAAACATTCGTGGTATGAAAATTGTACTACATCCAGCTTTGGTCGATACACTGTATATTCATGCAAAGCTCAATTACCTGTGTCTGAATTCTGTGAAGTGCATTGGTCTTGACATGCGCATGACTAGCACTCGCTCTGCGATACTGAACAAGTTCATTATTCGCACGAGAAAGGAGCCTCTCAGAATGAGATAACTTCTGAGCTAAATCAAAACCACCCAATTTCAGTACACTCTTTCCCTATAATATCAACCAAACTCAAGCCGTGAGTGAGACTAAATCAAGACATTTATAGAAAACTAAGGCAGAATTGAAACATGCCTCGTCCTTTGACGCCTTTTGAATCTGCTTTTGGTTACCGTGTGTTCCAAGAAGGGCTTTTGCCATTTCATCCAGTTCGGCATTTCTTCTTAGTAGATTACTTTTATCCATCTGTAGCAGGAAAACATTAAGTGAAAAACAAAACATGAAGAAACAACACTGGCTGCAACCAGAATTCGAGGAAGGCTGTTCTTTTTGTAGTCCATACCTTCAACATTCCATTATGTGCTGAAAGCAACTGATCCCGCTCTTTAAGCTGCTCTATGGCCACGTGGGCAGCTAGAATCTCTGTTGCTTTTTCATTTATCTCACACATACAACTGAAATGACGAAATGCAAACATAATTAAAAGCTTGTAGGTGCAAGACTTGCAATTAACTGCTCTCTTCTCTTTTTCAAATTCAGGGCTGCAACTATTACATTAAACTAATTGTTTGAAAGATATGGAATACTCTAGATCGGATAGGATGAAGGATTCTGACCTCTCTCTTTCCTTTGTGAGGTCATTAATCTGATTCTTTAGGTTCAGTATTTCTTGCTCCTTACGCAATAGAAAAAGAAGGGATCAGAGACACATCTATAGACAAAATATCAAATATATATATATATATTGCATAGAAATTATACCTTTTCTCTGAGCTCCTCTATTTGCTGATGACTATCCTCAACTAATTTTTGAAGCTGGTGCTGGTCAATCAAGTTCTAGAACACAAAATAAAGAAAGATGAATCAAATTGTTCAATGCATTATAAATCTTCATTGTTTGAAGTTAAAAAGTTCAAAAATTACTGCATAGTTTGTCATGTCCAATCTCACGCCAAGTAAATCACGAATGACATCATGCGTCATGTTTTCTGCAGCTGCCAGCCTTGCGTTTAGCATGCATACCTGATGCAGGATAAGATGTGGATCAAATTCACTTACACATTGAAAGTATTCTTCTGGACTATGTAGTTACATCAATGTTTCTACTCTTTGCGTGAGTATTCCTTTCTTGCTTACAAATGCGCCATTGTTTGTGCGTGGGAGAGGGAGTAAATAAGTGAGATCGAGACAGGGAGACAGAGAGACGTAAACAAAGGGTTTTTCGATATTACAATTTGAACTTTAAAACTAAAAGATGGCTGAAGTTGAAATTTGATATGTATATTAATGCATTTGACGCAAACTGTTGAAGTGATAAAAGATACTAAACCTCCTTTTGCCGATCAGTCAATGCTGTCTCTAGCTCTTTTATACGAAGCTTTGTTACTGTCAGTTCCTCATCCTTCTCCAAATTTATCTGCTGAACCAAATTCGTAATGCATCTAAGTGGTGAACTTGAACCCCTTACTCTCGTTGAACTTTTCACACTTTTTTCCCATGTTGATGTTGCTGGTTCTGAGTTCGATAACTTGGTTTTTACTTCACGAATCATAGCTTCCAAAGTCTTATACTGTTCAGAATGTAATAACAGAACTATTACACGTGATACATAATAAATTGCATTTCTTGTTACGGCCTAAGATAATGTGGCAAAAAAAATCCTGGTTATTGTAATGGATGCCAAAATTCTAAATTCAACTCTTGAGACCTGTAAATCAAATATCAGATTCGTGCATGGAGCATCCACATGAATTCTTGTTCCAAAGGTTTACGCACGATACAAATTGATGACTCGATATAGGTGGTTCAAGCATGGGAATACTACCTTCTCTTGATACTGTGACGCTTGGGCCTCAGAATGCAATACAAGTTCGGAGATGTACTCTTTGCTTTGCTTGAGCTTCAAATATTTGAACTTTTGGTTTTAGAACGTAGAGTAGACCAGAGAGCATGTAAAGCATATAACCACAAATTCTGAAACTCCTAATTGAAGCCTATCACTCGGCACCAAATCAAGCCATACCTCTTTCTCCTTGTCTGCAATGTCATTCTTGAGAAGCCTTATCTGATTATGTGCCTCGTGAAGCTCTAACAACCTACCGTGCAGTTTGCGCAGGTCAATATATTGTCTAGAACCAGAAAAGGAAAATGAACGAGTCAAGTATCAGGAATGAGATAAGTTATCCAACCTGGATATATGATGTTCATTGTTGGAAAAATCTCTATTTTCTGAATCCATAACATCAGATAGATTTTCAACAGTTGATAATCTGTGTCTCAAACACCGAAGCTCCATTTCTAATGAATCTCTCATCAGCCTATGTCTTTCAACCTCTTCACTCATTTCACAGACCTAAATAAGGAAAACATACAGAAATATTTAGGAAGAAGAACTAGGAAGCGGTAAGTAACACAAATAAACTTCAATTAGTTTACCAAGTCCAGAACTTTTTGCAGTTGATATGATCTGGACTTATCAGAGCCAAGAAGCATACCTTTTTCTCCAGCACATTTACTGTATACTCGAGCTCTTCAACAGAATTCTCTAAAATCTTTACTTCCTCTTCTTTCTGTTCGGCATATAGTTTACTTGCCTCTGACTCCTAGAAAATTAACGCACAAAATTAAAATCCACCTGTAACGATGGGCCTCAACTAAAAAGAAATAGTTCTCGAGTAAAAAACCTGTCGAGCTTCAACGGCAATAGCTTCTTTTTCATCAGCCAATACGTTGGCCATTTCCAGTTGATCATTCAAAGAGCATATTTCTCTACAGAATTGATCTCTTTCATTTGTAACCTTTGCTAATTCTTTTTCAATGGTTTCAGCAGAGGCATGCGAGTTTCTCTCAGCAAAGGTTGTCAAGTGAATAATTTCTTCTTCCAACCCCTTAACAACCTGCTTATATTCTTCCAACTGTTCTTCAGCTTCAGAATTTTTGAGATAGATGTCTTTCAGAAGCATTCTCAACTCGGCATTTTGTTCCGACAGAGAGGTTGCTGTTTCTTGAGCTTGCTCAAGATTGGAATTTGATATGGACAAAGCATTTTCAGTATCTAGTAATTGACATTCAACTTGTCTAAGTTGAAACTGCAGGTCCTCTAGCTGGTTTGTTTTCTGATCTAGGTCATGTCGAACACTGCTCAATGCCAGAACTAACTTTTGAGTTTCATCTTTCCTATCCTTCCTATTCGAGGCTGTTTCTTGCAACAAACTAAAATCGAAAAACAAACCCTTCAACAAAACATCTTTCCTTTCCAGTTCTCTCCTAAGAGACAAATTTTCATTTACTAAATCATGCTGTAATGGATTCAGTTCTTTCTGATCCAAATTTATGAATTCATTCTGATCCCTTTCAAACAAGACTCTATCTTGAACACTCGAACAACAATGTTGCAAAGTGTTTGATGCCATCGCCTGTTCTGACGGCCTGAATGGATAGAGATGAGGTTGCACATTAGAGCTTGATATTCTATGGATAATCCCTGCTGCAACGCATTGGTAGAAGACAAAACAAGTGAATCCTTTCTCTAGGATCTCTGAACAAACATCTACCAGTAATGATCTTGAATTGCAAACGGTACAGAGCATCTCTCTTCCCATGGATAAAAGATCTGAATATAACATTCTGTACCTGTCCTCCATTTCTTTTTGCATTTCTAGGAAATATCCCTCCAGCAAAGAAATGGAGTTTGTTAGTTCTATAAAACCCAGAGACATTTCATCAGAGAGTAATTTGTTCTCCCCTTCTTTCAAATCTAATGAAGACTTGAGTTGCCAATTTTCTTCAATTAAGAGTGATCTTTCTGACATCAGTTCCTCACTGGTTTTCTTCCACATAACATTCAGTTGTTTTGCACTTTCATTTGCTTTCATTAATGCATTCAACATATGATCAGCTTCTTTCATGGTTGCATGAGCTTCTTCACAGTTGCTTAAGAATACACTAGCATGGATAGCTTTTTTATCAGCTACTACCTGCACAATCCAAATGTCCAGTGGAAAAGGTTACAGTGACGTCTCTTTTTTTTTTTTTGGACATTTGGTAGAATTTTAAAGCTATAAATGTATTATTTTGCATCAATAATAAAATATAGCCTAAATCTGCAAACAATACAGGTGAGATTTCAATATTCAAGTGTACCTGCCCAGCACTATGGCAATATGTGTCAGCAATCTCCTGCCTCAACACACAAGACCGAACCATATCCATCGAATCTGCCAGTGCCATATGTTAGTTGTTTTAAATCCACATCTAGTAGAAATTTGTTGTAATTATCACAACAAAACAGTTCACAAAGATATGTACCTTGAGAGCCACTATTATCCACTACTTCACTCCAATTGAACACTCTGGTCAAACGATTATATAACTTGTTGAAAGCAGTAAATGTCATATCCAACTCATTCCTGAGAGAGAATGGCATAACTTCGTCATGTTTCTGAAATTTATTCAACCGCTTCTCAGATTCAACCACTGAGCTTTTCTGAAATTTTGGTTTAACCAACTGTTTAGATATGTTGCTAGAGAAATTTGAGTGGCAGGTATATAAGAATTTGTCCAACATGTCACCAGAAAAATTATTTTTGGATGGAATACCATGTCCTAATGTGGAATAACTTGATGTAGAACTATCAGCACTCCAGCTATCTGTCTCTGTTAGATATTCATCCATCGATATGCAGCAATCTGCCCTTGCTTTTGTGTCAAAGGAATCATGTATGATCTTAAGTCTTTCATTCACGTTAGCAACTTCATCTCTTATTAAATGTAGAAGGCCAGGCTCTATAGAATTAGGTGGTTTTAGTCCTTGCATTTTAACCATAGAAGGATGGCAAGGCATGTGGTCTTTCACTGCTGCAGTTTTACACCTCAATTCGTGAGTTTCTTCAACTAATTCCTGAAACAAACTCATATAGGTTGTAGAAACTTCAAGAATGTCTGCTTGGGCAGCTGCCATGTGCACTTCCACATCCCTATGACATGTTTTAATAGCATTATGGGATTCAAAAATTAAATTTTTCAACTCATTTTGAGCCTCAGTAGCTTCAGCATCCCAAGTATGTGCATCAATGCTCCCCTCAAAAGGCTTAAGATTGCCAGTAGGAGAAACCAGTTCTGAGATCCGAGTACTTCTTTCAGTGCTGTTATGGTAAGAAACCTTGTATTGATCAGAAAGCCATTTTACAGGCAGGAATGCAGCATCAGCACGTTTTTCTGCTTCATGAATATGGTCCTCCTTGTCTTTAACTTCACTTTCTAGCAACTTTACCATATTGTTCTTTTCATTTAACAAAGCACGCAGGTGAACTGCCTCTTCTGTGTTGTCATCCCTATCTGCTTGAGGAAAATCATTCAAAGCCATTGTTGCTTCCTTCAAGGAATTCACCTTCAGCTCCATGTCCACAACCATCTGTTGTGCATCAGCTAAGCTTTCATGAAGTTGCATTATCGTTTCTTCCTTGTCAATGCAAGCTCTGGCGGCCCCCACAACCTTTTCACTAATCCAAACATTACCTTGAGGAAATGAACAAGCAATACTTTCAATCTGACTAGAAGCATCTTTGAGGGATTTGCCCCCTTCGACAAGGAAATTTGTTAGTTCCAAGGTCGCTCTTTCCCACTCCTTGCGAAGCATCAGCAATTCTTCCTCTTTAGCAGCCATTGCATTTCTTAATCTCATGTTTTCTTCACCCATGCAACATAATTTTTCATTAAGTTCCCACTTAAGGCTCATAACTTCCTCCTGCAAATCAATAATTGTCCTACTAGTCTCCATCTCAACCTCTTTGCGCACCAACTCATTTTCACGTTGATGAGCTAATTGTGATTCTTGAACCTCTTGATATTGACAATTAAGTAAACTGGCCTCCTCGAGATCTTTTGTAATCATGTCTAACTTGGCTTGCAAAGATTTTATCTTCAAATCATCACTGCCATTCATGACTGAACTACAAACTGGCTTTCTTAAATTTTCTAATTCCAGAGAATCAATTTGCTCAGATTCCACAGCGCTACCTAGCACCCTAGCTTTAATCAACTCCTTTTGACTATTTCTGGGCCGAACAATAGAGCCAGAATTTGCGACCACATCTGAACTATGTTTGTATGGCAGAGCTGCATCATATTCCTGGATATGAGAATCAACCTCATCCCCTGAATCACTTCCAGTAGAAACTGTTTCAACCTGTAAAATGGGTAGATGAGTCTCAATCAACAAATAACCATTAAATGTATACTCCGGTATTGCTTACCAATGAATACTTATCAGTGTGCCTAAACTCTTCGGGGTCTGATGGGCAAGAATCAGTCACCTGCAAGGAAGTACGATTATAGGCTGCCTATAACACAGGCTTGAGTTGCTTTAACTAATTCTTTATCCCGATACCTGGAACCAGTCCTTACATTCTCAAATGCAGTTTGACCACTACTCTTCACGTACATTATCACTTGTTCTCGCAATTCATCAATTTCTCTGAAAAAGAAATCAGAGTTTACATTGAGGAATAAGCTCAATAACTCTTATTTGAAAACTAAATTAACTTCTTTCTATCTAGATCATAACATCTCCATCTAAAAGTCAAATGCATTGAAAAAAAATCATTTACAGTTCATGCAGAGAGGAAAACCAATCAAAAAAAAGGTCAATGTACTTTGTGGCCAAGGGTCCTATTTTTGTGATTCTCATCTATGACCTTATGGTTAGAAATGAGCAACTTTTACCAATTACTCCAAAGCTCTCCCTCAAACTGATTTCTAAATAAAAGGTAGAATAATAGAACAATGAAAACTAGAAAGATGCCCAATCTAAACTCCAGTTGGCATGGCAAATCAGGTGATCAAGCTATAACCATAATACTATTCCATAGATGCAAATTGATTGTAATTGGATTATGCTTTCAGCCTAACAAACTTCCCTGTAATAGAGTGTGTTAGGATTATGTAGGATCTATCCTGTTCCCTCACCCGACAGCTTGAATGGTTTTATATAGATGGAAAACAATCTTTCATCCTTCAACGACATCCTAGGCCATTGCATGATCTTTCAGAAATTAGAGACGATTTTTAAAGATTGCCAAATCAATTAAACAGAAATATTGGATGCAAACAGAAAGCCTAACCTATATATTGTTTCCCAAGTCCTTAATGGCCAAGCAGTTGATAGGCGACAAGCACTAAAATTGGCAAACAGGTCTAAGACAGTACCTAAACAATTGTGAATTCAATTTCCTGCAAGCTTCCAACTCCTTTCTAGTGTCATGCTCCTGCATTCTCAGAAGCTACAGATTAGAAACCAGGATTGCTGATCAAAAGGCACAAGTTACATAGATGGTTGACGATAATATTCTACCTGATTGTCATATCTTGAAGCAAAGGGATTTCTTTCATGCATTTCTAGTAACTGGAACTCCAGTGGGAAAAAGAAAACAAAAAAAAAACGCACATAATTACCATGGACATAATTCACTATAATTTTTATGGGTGAACCATAAGAAGAAATAATATGAAGATATCCCATTACCTGATCCCGTAATTGTGAAATTTCACCTAGCAATTTTTCTCGCTCTCCTTGCTCGTAAAAACTTTGAAATCTGACAATAAAATATGTGGAGAAGTCCATTACAATTGGAATATACAAATCCCATCTAAAGCATAAGTGTGAATTGCAATGTTTACAGCTGAAGTTGCTCATGAAGCCTTGCGTCTTCCAAAGCAAAATCTGTCAGCTCCGGAATTTTCTCAATCCTTGCGCGGAGTAGTTGAATTTCTTCCTTCAAAGCTCTATTTTGCTCTAGGAGACAATGGTCAGAAGGCCATGAACCATTTGATAACTTCTCCATCTGTTTATTCTTCTCCAGTTGGACCGTTAACATCATATTGGTATGCTGCATTTCCTTCTCCCTCTGGCAAGCCTGCAAAGCATCCTCAATTATAAACATTGGCATAGTCAAAGATTGCTTTTACTTTTATGTCTACCAGTTGAAGTGTAAATGTATTTGACAAATTACTTCCGATTTCGAGGGGATTATTCTTCACAGGGAGATAGAAAGGCACAGCTAGAGATAGACATACCAATTGATTCATCTTCTCAATTTCTGCCTCCAACTCATGAATCACATTTTCAGCCATCTTTTCTCTCCTAAGTGCACCAACCAATGCGGCTTCCATTTGTTTCGTCTGTTTTTTTGGATATCAGAGATACTGATCACTAACATTTGTCACACGATTGCTATAAAAGAACAAATAATCCTTCTGCTGACGTGGAATCCTACCCTCTTATTTCCCAGGTCCAAAGCATCCTGGTTGATAGTTGCTGCTCCATCTTCACAGAAATTATATATTTCAGACACGTCAGCCAATCTGGATTGTCCAAATCTTGGCATACAGGTGGAGAGTGACCTAGGGAGGCCATTATGCTTCATTAGAGAGGACAACTGATCCTGCATGTTTATGAAATTTTGCTAAGATAATAAATTACAATTGCAAATTGGTAAGGAAAAATTAGAACAGCTGAAATATGCCCCCAGTTCGTACCTTTAGCTGCTGTATTTGCTGCTGAAGCGCACCAACATCACCCGATGCATCTTCATTCACTTTAGCCTGTAAAACAATGAAAGCAAGATTAAAAAATGTTCAATTTTTTAATTAAATATGACAATTTTTGGAAGATGGGTGCTGTTACATTATTCTGGATGAGTTTTGCACGCTGAGCAAACTTCAGAGTGCTTAATGTTTCATGCGCAGAGCTGCAAGAAATTAATTTATGAGATAAACAAAAAACTAATAAAAGCATAGGAACGTAGCGAGAAAATATATGCATTTTTACACAGACCATGTAGAAGGGCTGACATTTGCAATAATTGTGGTTTTTGAATTTCCACCCAATGAGTCCTACAACAAAACACACGAACACAAAACCTTCTTACTACGAAGTTATGGACGAAAAAACTAGCAAATATAGAAATTGAAAGGAACATCCATATTCAAGGATGAAGGGCATCAATTATTCAAACCTGAAGAAGAAAAGTTAGCCGAGAATCTCTGTAGGGAACATGCCTTTGTTTTCCGTGGGCGAGATCAACCAAAGACATTATCACCAATCTAAAAGTAAAAAGAGGGCAATCAACAAACATTAGATCAGTGAAATATACATTTTCAATGTGATACAATTGAGAACAATGCAATGCAACACGATAACTTGGTACAAGTAAACAAGTATCAACAGCAACAATAGTACCAACTAGTGATCAGAATTTATTTCCTCAATCCGCAACAAGAAAATAGCAACTTTAAGATAAAGAGAAACAATATTGCAGTACTGTCCTACAAAATGTGATTGAGAAAAAGGCCTGCTGGTCCAGTTACCCTAAAGTCGATAAGGATTTGTTTATGTTTGCAGCTTCTTTCAGACGATCTCCTTCTGCGCCAGAGCTTTTCTGCCTAATAAATATGGAACTCAGTCCGGCTGTGAAGAAGATAATTGGAAAATGGCAACAGAAGAAGACCAATTACCTCTCAGAACCAGCCAAGTCAACCAAATTTAACCTTGCAAACCTAAAATGATTCATGGAATCCTTCTCCCACCAGCTCTCAATTGTACAAGTAAAAACGCTGTGAGAACGACTACTTTCACTGTTCATGTAAGTTGCTGAGATTTTCCTATTTGCAGCCCCCTGTATATGTGGAATATGACCAAGATGTTCAAGCAATATAACTAGATGCCAACAAAGAAAATATTTCACTCACCTGTAACAAAAGCTTTGTGACATCATCAACAGTTGTGACAGTATATTCTGTAAGATTTTCTACATAAACACCTTTTTTCATGTCCTCTCTGAGCTACAGTATGAAACGACAGGCTTAGGATTTACCCGAATAACAATGTATATATACATACGTATATATAAGTTCCTGTATATAGAACATGTCTCTTGATGGATTAAGTAAAGGAATCGGTTGAAATACTTGTAAATTTGTTGATGAAGGCTCCAAGAGATCTGTTATCTGCTCGTTGTATATTTCCAGAAAAGAACATTTACAACTGAACTTCAGGTTTTCAGCCCTTCTGCTTTCTTCTTCCTACAAATCCAGAAACCAAAAAAGAAAAAATTTTGGAAGAATGTACCGAATATGCATTTT
This sequence comes from Erythroxylum oxycarpum, assembly GCA_025629785.1. Lineage (NCBI taxonomy): Eukaryota > Viridiplantae > Streptophyta > Magnoliopsida > Malpighiales > Erythroxylaceae > Erythroxylum > Erythroxylum oxycarpum. Next base: position 46,060,199 of record JAOTAZ010000220.1, on the reverse strand, counting down.
TTCTGACGGTGAAAGAAGAAAAAATGCATCAGCAAACCTCCTTAATCCTTGAAAATAAGTAGTGGAATATGCGAGGCGTCATCCCACAGTTGTCACCAAGCGTACCATCCACTTGATTTATGTCACCCATCATGGTATACGTTTTGCCACTGCCTGTCTGCAATGTGGCATCTTAGGCACATTAGACTGTGTTTTGGTTTTAGCGTCATTTATCAACGCAGGAAACACACCTGGCCGTAAGCAAACATACAGCTATTATATCCAGATATGCAGTTCTCCACCATAGACAGTCCAGCAATCCTGAATAGCTTTTCCTGCATTTAACATTTCAGCATTATGATCCATTCTGAAAGTCCGTTATTACAGGTTGCTCCTGCAAAAGATCGGACTAATTTACATATTCAATACTTCAATTCTACACCCGTTTGTCTTTTTCCAGAGTGATGTTTGCGCATGTAGTGGGTAGGGAATGTGTGAATTGATAAAAAGCAAGAACCTGTGATATAGTCTCGAAAGCAACATGATCAAAGGTGAATCTGGTCTCAGGATGGCCTAACCATAACAATGACTGCGCACTCTCCTGCCGCAAACACCGGCCGTAACCTTGCGAAACCCTTTCCATGTTATTCAATGGTCGAACTCTTATCAGAACCTGATTTCACCAAAAAGTGGGGCGGAAAAAAAACTCTGTATTCAAATTTGTTCTTCCTTTTGATAATAAAATCAAGAAAGTAATAAATAAAAAGCTTGTTTCAATCTCTGAGAAGCAGTATAGTATGAGCAGAAACAAGTAACAGTAAAAGAAGAGGAAAACAACCTGAACATTGTGATCCTTCCAGAAGGAAGGGTCTTGGTGGAGCTCAAATTGCGGAGCATCAGCAGAAATTGATGTGGTAGTAGGGAAAGAAGAGGAGATGTGTTGTTGTCTGGTTTTGGTACTAGTTCTATGAAGGGGAGTGGTACTGTAAAGAGAAGATCTCTTGGCCGGCGTGTTGTGAGCTGAGGGGGGTTCCGAGTGCGCGGTCTTAGTCTTGGGAGTTGCGGAAGCAGCATTGTGCCTGGTAGTCCCAATCCCATCTAATTTGAGCTTGTTATCGGACAGTCTAGGGTCGTTGGAGCACTGAGAAGGATCTGGAATAGAGTTGAGAGGCGTTCTTGGCGGAGGGAACGCGTATGGGACCGCCGATTCAAACTGGTTCTCGCTGCAAACATAAGGGAAGGAGAAGGAGGAGGAGGAGGAGGAGACTGAGGCGGAGACTTCTTGAGACATATGTATCAATAAAAGGAAAGTAAAGGACAGATTCAACTGGTAACTACGATCTATCTATCCATTAATTGATCGATCGAACGATGGCAGAGAAGAAATGGGTTTTCTGTTTTTGAATAGAAGATTGGAACACTTCCCGCCCGACCGCTCTGAAATTTGAACAATGTTGGATCAAAGCAATTAAGGAGGGGCCACGCCATGGCAGGCCCACTGAGATGTAACCCAGAATGTTTGGGGCCCTCAGTCCAGTAGACAAAAAAAAGAAAAAAAGATTCCACCTTTTTATCATTTTCTATCTTTATCTTTACTACGAGAAATATTCGGAGAGTTTAAGAAATTTTAAAAACATTATTTAATCTTTAAAGTTCTCAAAGAAAAATTTTATGATTTTCACTTTTTCATTAAATCCCTCTTTTTTAGATTCTAATTACAAATAACGATGAAATACGCGTAAAATAAATATTACATGCGCACCAATCAAATATTATTTACGTAACAATCTAACTGAACACTTAAACTCAAACTCAATTAATTAAATTTGACCTAAAATAATAATTACTTTATTTTCTTAAATCATTAATACAATGTAATTACATTTTCTCTTCCTATGTATGCAAATATCAAAGGTCAAATGTAATGATAAAGTTGAGTTAAATTAATTCAAAATGAGTATAAAATAGAGATAAGTTATTACGTTAGTAATATTTTACTAATCTACATATAATTCATGTCGTGTATTTTGTTACATGCCTAAACGATATCTTCTAATAACATTCTAATGATTTCTAATCAAGTAAGTAGGTCTATATTGTTGGAGAATATATAAAATTAATTAAGTTGGCCTCACACAGCATTTTAAGCTATTGTGATGAAACGGTCACTTAATATGGTATCAGAGCCTTTGTGACCAAGTAGTCATGAGTTCAAATCTTACCACCCACCTATTATTCAGCACAAGATAGAGTGGGCCTGTGCAAGTTTCAAGTTCAAAGAGCTTTCACTTGAGGTGGTATGTTGGAAAATATATAAAACCAATTAAGTTAGCCTCACACAGCAGCTTAAGCTATTGTGATGAAACGGTCACTTAATATATATATACAAACATAGTCAGGGACGGAGCCAGACTCAACTTTAAGGGGGCCGAGATTTTTAAAGATAGAAAAAAAATTTAAGGGGGGCCACTTATATTTGTAATTTTAAAATTTTTAATTATATAAGTAAATTTTAAAAAAATATTTGAAAGAGGGCCAACAATACATAGCTCCGTCCCTG
>JAOTAZ010000220.1:46024923-46057560 GCA_025629785.1 Erythroxylum oxycarpum | reverse complement strand
ATTGGTGGATCCGGCAATAATGTGGGTCGGGGACGAAGACAAAATCAACCATACAGAGGGACGAAGACATCATTTTTTAACCATAAAATCAAAGACTTACCCGAGATCCTAACAGATCCGTAGGGCAGAGCAGTCGGGGAGGATTTCCAGTCGGGGACGAAGACCAGATCTGGAGAGATAAACACCCCGGAGTCGGGGACGCCGGAGTTGAACAGATCCGAGCAGATCTGGAGGGAAAAATAGGCCGGAGTCGGGGACGAAGACCAGTCGGGGACGAAGACGAACAACGGTCGGGGGAGAGTCGGAGTAGGGGAAGAAAACAGACGTTGGAGTCAAACGAAAAATGAAGAATGAAGAGGCGGAGAGAGGCCACAGTTCGACGATGATCGGACTGATGGGGTTGTGGGTCGAGGGTCGAGATCGGACGAGGGGGTCGCAGGGAGGAGAGAGCACAAACGAGAGAGAGGCAGGGATATTTCCGAGAACGCGTGTGCTATTGTTTCGGAGGCAGAGTCACTTCGTCGCCAGTCCTACGGTTTGGAGGTAGACAAAAATAATTGTCGCTGTCTGTCGGTGGCAGATGACAAAACCAGCTGGGACAGAAACCAAACACGCCGAAGTCACAGGATTTTAATGTCCTGTCCACTGTCCCCACTCACGGGGACAGTAACCAAACGGGGGGTAAATGGTAGGACAAATGGACAAAAGAAGGAAAAAGACAAACTTTTAATAAGATCTTATTAAACCCTAATGAAAATTGAACCTATTCAATTCCAATGACCCTAATTCCAAGTCCAAAAGAATATACCCAATATTGTAGTGCCATTGGACAACAATTTTCGCTACCGAAAATCAACCGGTTCGCCACTTGACAATTTTTTCGGTCCGGAAAGTTTTCCCGAAAAAGTCTAGAAAAATTCCTAAAATTTCCGTAAAATATAAAACACATAATGACTCACTCCAGATAATTTTTCAAACACAATTTTCACATTATTTACAACAAAATTTCATTAGGCACAAATACCAGGAATGTCATGAATGCATGTATAGTTATTTTTCATGTGTAAAAATTTCCCTGTTCATAAATACCAGTATATATGAACAATCCTAAGTAGTCCCAATCACTCTCATCATTTGCTAAATTACGATTTTACCCTTCCCGTCGGGGGTGGGATATTACAATACCAACTACTGAAGAGATGGAGAATTTAACTCTCACAAGTTATTGAGCATCTCAGGCTATAGGAGACTCCATTAGTGAAGCAAACCACTCAATACTTCTTTGTCCTCCACTTACCTTATGCCACAAAACATGATGGATTCATCTACTTTGAAAAGCAAATGTATTTCTAACACATGTCACTTCAATAGCCAAGGTATAAAGAAAACGTTTGTAAGAGCCTTAGAGACCTAAGTCATTTTTTCTAAGTATGCACCACCAACTATTTCTACATTCGTTGGACTTTAATTAGTAGAGTTCATTCTTGGAGAACCTTATTAAATGTTAGACTTTAGGATTTCAAATGACCTTATCAACTTGGGTGTAGACATCATCGAACCACTTCTGTCCCAGGCCTCTGTATTTTAGGGTGCCCAAAATCCAGACGATGACATTCTCGTCATTAATGAAGAGGAGCTGGATAAAATTTTGAAAATATTAAATACATAGGAAGAGATTCCTAGTAAAAGGAGGAGAAAAGACAACAATAATAACAACATGAGTGGAGGAGCTTCACCATCAAATTTGTATTCATAGCAAAAACTATCAGATAGGGATGGGATGATTAGAATTTCTTTTATTATTGTCCTTATGGGTCCTAATATTTAAAGTCATTTGTCTTTACATTTAAGCATTTCAACTTGTCCTTTATGATGTGACTTTGTTCTTACCCATTTATTGTATGGTGTGACAATATTTTTATCTAAAGTTTGTCGATGTGACATTGCTCTTATCTAGAGCTATTTGTCTTTTGTAAGCTTTTTTTGCCTATATAAACAAAGGATTTCTTCCATTTTATTCAATAAACATTTCCATTGGGTTGATTATAAAAAAAACTCAAATTTTGTAATTATAGCCCGACTTTAAAAAATGACAATTACATACTCAAACTTTTAATTTTTTTCAATTATATACTGACATTAGTGTCTCCTTTAAGTTTGCTGATATAGCTTACCATGTGTTTCAGAAGCCCTAAACACTTACACATCAGACCTAATTAAACTAACTAATTAAGTTTAACTAAATTACGTCGTTTAATTAAACTAACTGATTAAACATAACTAAATTATGTTGTATATGGCTTTGCAACTATAATTCTATAAAATTCTTTGCAAGTGTCCATGGTCATTATTCCTGAAGAATTTTGTTCCACTATATGGCTTAAGACACTTATGATTTCCTCCATGTTATCTAATTGCTTTTTTTGTAGTGTAACCTTTATTTCCAACTTTCCTTCCCCTCCTGCAAGCCAATAGTCGTCTCCTTTTTATTTCTCAAATTGCTATCAATCTTAGGTTGGATGTGTTATATGTGTTATGTTAGTAATCTTAAAGTAGGCACTAATGTCAGGCTAGAATTAAAAAAAAATGAAAGTGAGTATTTAATTGTCACATTTTAAAGTTTTGGCTATAATTAAACATTTAAGTAAAGTTTGATTTTTTTTTTGCTATTAACCCTTTCCATTAAATAAAAGTTTCATGTTTTCATACGACTTCTCTTGGAACTCTATCTCTCTCCTGAAAGCTTGAATCTTCAATAGATTTACTTTTGACACATAAAGATACAAGTATTCTTTGCACTTGCCTTCATGTAAGGATCCTATACATCAGAATGTATCAAACCCTTGAGTTTTAAGTTATACGGAGAAGATTGATTAGCTTAGATTTCCGAAAAAGCAGACCTTGATAGTTGATGCCCTCTAAAAGTTGAAGGGCTTTTATCTCAGTTAGTATATTTAAGGTTTTAGCTATAATTATCTTTGTTTATCTTTAAGCTCTTATAAAGATTTACTTTATAATATTATTTTGAAAAATTAAACCAAAATGAAATCATTCTAATATGAAAATTCAAATAGTCCATGCAAACCTTCAATTTATTAACTTCGAATTTAGTTGGACCAAAATATTCTTTAATCTTTTTATCATTGTTGTGGCAAGCAAGATATGAAAAGAATGACATAAATTTTACATCATTATGAAGGTCATTTTTATAGGATGCACAATAAAGTTCTTAAATATTTGTTGAAATGATTCTAAAGGTCATTATGACTTAGTTTTGGATCGAGTATAAGTTTAAGTTATTTAACTTGGTCTAATATGAAATTTGAAATTTTTGGATAAAATAAAAAATGAAAATATCTATTTAAGTGCTATCAAATTTCGAGTCGCCCAAGTCGATCATGCTCAAAGTTTGAGTCTGAACTTTCGACCATGATCAAGTTTTAAGTTGGGAGTTAGGATCTTCTGTCCATTTTATCCTTTCCTTATCTTGCTTCATAAATTTTAACAATGTATTTATATGAGTTTTATATAACTCTCGCATAAATAAATGAATGAATGAGATTCATAAAATAAGATAAAAATAGGGTAAAACAGACTGAATATCCCGCCTCATGAGTTAGGCCCAAGTTTGAATATGTTTTTTTAGTTCGAGACCTGAACTTGATATGAGCTTTTACCGTCTCTAGCCAATATTTTGAAGTTAAATTTGTAAATTACAATTTTCATACTCATTGTTAAGCCCAAAATAAAAAGTAACAGACGTCGTAGGCTCATTTCGTCTTTCCCGCCAACATATCATCAATCGCTCCCTCTCCTTTCCGTTGTTCTTGAGAAAGCAAAATTTTAGGGTTCTCTCATACCATCCTCACCAAAAAGCTCTCCCAATGGATTTGGAGGCTGCTCAGATCGCTCAACTCCTAAACGACACTCTCAACCCCGATGGCAATGTCGTCCGCTCCTCAACCCAGGCTCTCGATCGTCTCTCTCTCCTCCCTAACTTCCCCTTCTCTCTTCTCTCCATCGTCGCCGGTCGGTACCATTTCCAGTCTCCTACTCAATTCATTTTCATGTCTCTTTGTTTTCCTGTTCTTTTTGGTTCTTAATCGATTGTTTGACTTCTCAGTAGGAGAGACTCCGGGTCAGAAAGTTGCCGCCGCCACATACCTTAAGAACTTCACTCGCCGGAATATCGTCAACTCTCAAGTCAGTAAGGAGTTTAAGGATGCGCTCTTGAGAACTTTGCTGCAAGTTGATTCTGTGCTTCTTAAAGTCTTAGTTGAAGCGGTACTTCTCTTTTTACGTATATAACTCGCCTTTTCATGTCCTTCCTCATTTTGATACCATTTTTGTTTCTTTTTGTTGTTCATATTTACTGGCAAGTGTGTGTTGTTTTTCGGCAGTTTCGGATCGTTGTTGTAGCTGAATTTATTGAGAAGAATTCTTGGCCGGAACTTGTTTCCGACGTCCAGTGTGCCATTCACATTAGTACTTTAAATTCCCAACCTGCAATTTCAGGATTAAAAGCTGTCAATGCTCTCACTGTCCTTCAGACACTCATAAGACCTTTCCAGGTTTGCTTTGTTTCGCTCGGATAATTAGCTACTATCCTTCTTTCCCAATTTCACGTCGAAAAGCTACCAACAAATGGTCGTTCATATTCAAAATTCTTCATGCAGAACTTTAAAGATTAATCTGATGATACTTAATACTCTAGTAACGTCTTTTTCTTTTGGGATTTGGCAGTACTTTTTAAATCCTAAAGTTGCTAAGGAACCTGTGCCACCACAACTAGAGCTAATAGCAAAGGATATTCTTGTATCCATGTTAGCTGTATTCCATCAACTTGTTGAAAAGGTTGTTGTTCTATCTCTTCTTTTTGTGTGTATTATATTCCTTGTCGCTTCTTTAGTGATTGGTTGTATGGTGCATGGGACAGGTTTTATCCACCCACGGTAGAATGGAATCGGAAATAGAGAAGATCCTTCTCGTTGTATGCAAATGTGTATATTTTGCTGTAAGTAACTCTTTCTATTACGGTTTTGAGAAGTCCAAGGGATCCACAGCCATCAGTATCTATTTGTCTATGCAGAACTTCAGTGCTAAACCATAGACATTATGGCTGCAAGTATTTTTTAGTTCAGATCTTGCTCAAACACCATTGCATACTCCATGTGGAGGAATTATAGCTCATTCTTGTGAAAATATATCCCGATCTATGATATTCTTTTTTCCAAAATCATATCATATTCCATTCTTTTTGAATTTCACTTAGTTTTACAGGTGAGGTCTCATATGCCTTCAGCATTAGTTCCGGTTCTGCCTTCATTTTGCCATGCCTTGATTGGACTTCTGGGCTCCTTGAACTTTGATATTATTGACATGGAAGATGAATATGCTTTGCGAATGAAGGCTGGAAAAAGGAGTTTACTCATTTTCTCTGTGCTGGTCACCCGCCACCGCAAGTATTCTGACAAGTAAGCCATTAGTCTGTTTTATTTTTATTTGGGATAGAAAAAATGGCAATTATTCTGACAAGTAGGAGCTGGTTTCTGTTTGATTTTTATGTGGAGAGCAGAACCTCTATTGATGCTCATTGTCTTATTTTCTACAGGTTAATGCCAGAAATTGTAAACTGTGCTCTTAAGATTGTGGGACATAGCAAGAATATAGCTGTAATTTCACTTTTCTCTGATGTTTTACCTAAATGTAATTGGTGGGTAGTTGCCATAATATATTATAGAAGCAGTATGCACTATGCACTATTGTCTATCTTGAATGTAGCTGATTAATAGCCTGTGTTCCTGCCATTTATTACTTTTTTCGTCAAATTAGAACTCTTAAAGTGGATTTTTGCATGCAGAGCCTCGATTTTCTGTCAGAGAGGATCATTTCATTAGCATTTGATTTGGTATCACATGTTCTGGAGACAGGCCCAGTAAGTTTACTTACACTTCTTTTATTTAGTTATTGTGGTTGTTACTTACACTTCTTTTATTTAGTTATTGTGATTGTTTTTATTATTGTCTAGATACCTTGTTATGGTTATTATATATGTGTTTGCATTAAGAATAAAATTTAGCTGATAAGGTCTGGCAGTATCTGGTTGGGTTTGACCACCTGGCATTCCTATTTTGATAATAGTTCTCTTTTTAAGGTACTGTTTCACTGGTAACAGGGATGGAGAGTAGTTTCACCCCGTTTTTCATTTCTGCTGGAGTCTGCAATCTTCCCAGCACTTGTCCTGAACAAGAAGGTACAGAAGTTGAAGTGAAGAGCAATTCCAATTGCTTGTTTGATTTACATGTTAATTGGATTAATGTACTCCTATTCTTGCTTGAGACATTGTAGGATATTTTGGAATGGGAAGAAGATGCAGATGAATACATACAGAAAAATCTTCCATCTGAACTTGTATGGAAGTTAACAATCGTCTTTTTAAGTGGTTAGTCAACTATTTTGTTGCTATAAGTTCATTGGTTTTAATCCATTTACAGGGAGACATTTCTGGATGGCGGGAGGATCTGTTTACAGCCAGGAAAAGTGCAATAAACCTACTCGGTGTAATTTCAGGATTAAAGGTTTGTACTCAAAATCCTTGATTTGTTTCTCTAATTTCTCATTTAAACAACAGCTATAGCAACAATTTATCCTGCTCCTTAATGCCTATAGGGGCCTCCAGTTGGGAGTTCTAGCAATGTCTCTTTAGCTTCATCCAAACGTAAAAAGGGTGAAAAGAACAAGAAGCATAATCAACGCAGTTCTATGGGGGAGCTGTTGGTGATTCCTTTTTTGTCTAAGTATGCCATGCCTTCCGACTATAATTCAGCTGAAGATAGAATTTTAAACGAGTAAGTTCATCATAACTATACCAAATAACTTCATGCTTCTGCAGTGTTATCAAGTCCTCTAAACTGGATATTTGGAGATACATCACTACTCTTCACAAGTTTGTTCTCTTTCACTTCCTACACACACACACACACACACACACACACACACACAGAGTATGCATATGAAAGAGTGTTTTTTTTTGGATATATAGCTAGCTTTTTCACCATCCCCTTGTTGGCTCAGTTTCATTTTCTTCTTTCAAGATGCCAATTGGTAACCTTGCAAGGATAACTGATGGTAATATATGAACTTCCTTAAAATGTATCTTGATGTCCTTGAAGAATACCTTGGCTTTTGATGAACATAATCTGGTTGACATCATTATTATTATCTTGGTAGTTAATATCTGGAATGCGGAGCAACAGTTGCCAGCTGCTAGTGTGTAAAATTTTGGCTAAAATATAGTCACTTAGCTTCTTTTTCTGTAAATTTTAAGGCTGATTTGCAATGTGCATAATTAATTGTCTCTGTCCAGACATTTTGCAAGTTTGTTTTTGGGAAAATATTTGATTTTGTGCTTCTTGCTAGTGGTCTGAATTTATTCAGTTATGCCTGCTGTTTTTCAGTGAAGTAATCATACATACTCATTGATCCGTGACTGAAAAATCATTTCTGCCTCTGCCTTTTTTTTTTCCAAAGCAAACAACACTCCTACATTCAAGAAACCACAAGCTCGTAAAAGTAATTCTTGTGGCTAGCCTATGACCATATACTGTTTTGAGCTAGAATATCGTCATTGTCTTATAATATTGTACTTTATGTCCTATCATTTATTGTCTGTTCAATCCACATGGATGTATGCCTATCTTGGTTTAATTTTTATCTTTATGAAATAATCCTTGATGCACACTGTATCTCAGTTTATTTTCTTGACTGTAATCCTTTTCCTCAACCAATTTGTTTATTGTCTGTGGCAGTTATTCTGGTGTCCTCATGGCGTATGGTGGTCTGCAAGATGTAAGGAACTATGATATGATAGTCAGTGCACTGTTCAATCAGAGTCTTATCATTTTCTGTTTTTGAATTTTGTGTACAGTTTCTCAGGGAGCAACAACCTACATATATAAATGTTCTCATTTGCAGTCGCGTGCTACCATTATACACATTATCTATCAGCTCGCCATACCTAATTGCCACAGCAAACTGGGTTCTTGGGGAGCTTGCATCATGTCTACCTCAAGTGAGACTTCTTCCGGCTCATGCTCTTAATTTTTTTATTTTTTTGTGTCATTATTCCATTTGGTCATTGTTATCTGTGCAAAGCTGCAAAATCTTGTGTGATTATTTTTTCTTGTGTGTTTCTCAATTCAGTACCCTCGATTTTTCAGTCTGACACTCGTAGACATCCCTTTTTGAGTTTTCACCATGTTCTCAGGAGATGAGTGCAGATGTATATTCCTCATTACTTAAGGCACTAGCAATGCCCAATAAAGGGGATATTTCTTGTTATCCTGTGCGAGTTTCCGCAGCTGGGGCAATTGCAGAACTTCTTGAAGTAGGCTTCCATTTGACACCATATTGATTATGCAATTTGGTTTTCATAGCGTCTTTCTAGTTTCTCACCTGCATTATGTTTGTCTTCTACAGAATGGCTATCAACCACCTGAGTGGTTGCCACTTCTTCAGGTCATAATTGGTAGCATAAATATTGAAGATGAAGAGACATCTGTCCTATTTCAGCTTCTGAGTTCTATTGTGGAGGTGGCTGATGAAAATATTGCTGATCACATCCCTTATATGGTCTCATCATTAGTCGAAGCTCTGTCGAAATTTGCATATTCTGACAGGGACTCATGGCCTCAAGTACGTATTCCTAGGACCAGTTGTTTTGTGTAGTTACATGGTTGGTGCTTCAACTATTGTCTTACCCAGGGTATGAAACTATTTTATTAATTCAAAATTTGGTTTGCAGTTATTTGGAATGAATCGAAAGGAAAGAAGTATAATCATTTCTTCCACAAACTGTTTTTAGTTCTTATACTTAAATCAACCATATGATGGCACTTATCGAATGATATGTTCATTTTTCTGCCTAATCTTAGCCAAGGAGGGATTCACTAGTTGTGTTCATATCATGTACATTTTTCGCATGAAGTAGCTGCTCCAAATAGTTATTTATCTCATGGTTCAGAGAGTTTTTATTGAACCAGGAAATACCTGAACTAATCTTGTTTTAGGTGGTACAGGATATCTGGTCAACCAATTACGGTTTCTGTTTGGGTTTGCCAAGATTATTCTTTGAAACTTACGACTAGCTTCTGTGAAGAGAATCCATTCTTAATTATATCTTAGAGAGAGGACATGGTTTCATATCAAAATGCTTGTCTTATCACCTATTAGACGATTGCTTCTACCATTCAATTTTGCGTGTGTTAGTTGTTTGTTGCTTTTAGTTCCATGACAAGAACATGAAACGGTTAAGTTTGGATGTTGATGTGAAAGTCGTCTTTATCTTTGCTAGATGTTTATGCCTTCAAATTCTGATCCCTGCTCAAATTGTTTAAATCAATAGTATGAAGATGTCAAAATCTTGAAGTTTCTTCTTTTTCCCCAGACAAGTTAAAGTCTTTACCTTCTTGAACTGCTCTGGATATTACAGGTTGTTGAGAGGGGCTTTTCAGCATTAGCAGTGATGGCAAAATCGTGGGAAAATCTCATGCCGGAAGAAGATGAGCAGATCAAATCTACTGGCAAGTGGGCATCTGGACTAGTGGCCATAGGTAGAGCTTTGTCATCTCTGTTGCAGCAGGCTTGGCTTTCATCCATGCATCCAGAGGTTAGTCATGTCATTTTCTCATATTCTGGAGAGCTTGATTGGATTCACTATATCTTTTTAACACATGATTGGTTTTGTGAGCACTAATTACGGCTCCCTCCGGCTGTGTCTTAGCACATTTCACATGCTTGATGGATTTGACGTGTTTCTAGATGGTTTATCTGAACACGGCTATTTGAAGTAGGGCCTCGTGATGTTTTCTTTGGGTCCAACTGAAAGCAGTTACCCTTTGACATGTTCTTGCAAGCAGATTAGGAAATTCGATGCAAATCTAATATCATGCTTCTTGCTTCTGCTTTGACAGATATTTCTTATAGGACTAGGTACTCATTTTCTATTGGTTCTATGTACTTATTTACTTCGGTATTGATATAGACTTTGCTTTGCTTGCATATTGGAAAGGAACAAGGAGGTGAGGTTTCTCAAAGTCCCACTTGCATAGATGACTCATCAACACTTCTACGATTTGTTATGCTATCTGTTTCTGGAAGCAATGCAATTTCAGAGCTTAAGCTCTCTCAGCTTTTATTAGCTTGGGCTGGATTGATTGCTGATTGGGATTCTTGGGAAGAATCTGAAGATTTATCAATTTTCGACTGCATCAAGGAAGTTGTTAACCTGCACAAAAAATATGGACTAAAGAGTTTTGTTGTTCAACCGATGCCATCGGCACCTGCCCCACCCGTGCCTAAAAAATCTATAATTGAAGGAATTGGCACATTTATCTGCGAGGCCATTTCACAATATCCATCTGCAACATGGAGGGCTTGCTCATGCGTGCCTATGCTACTTTATTCCCCAATTTACCCACCTGAAGTCAATGATGTCAGAGAGTCATTGGTAATTGCCTTTACTCGAGCAGCTTGGTCTCGTTTCAAACAAATGCAAAGCAATCCTTGCCCGCTGTGGAAGCCTTTGTTGCTTGCCATATCTTCATCTTATTGCTGTTATCCTGATAGAGTGGAGGTGATATTAGAGAAGGATGTAGAAGGAGGCTTCAAAATTTGGGCTTCTGCATTGGCTTTTACTTGCACCAGCTCTTTTGAACCTGGTCTGTCAGCAAAGTCCGAATTTACCTTAACAGGTTAGAACTTCTTGTAATCTTCAGAGCTGTCAAACAATGTTATGCTTGAAAATCTCTACCGATAGTTTCTGTTATATATGCATCGCTATCATTTTTATTTATGTGCAATTGCAAAATTCATGCATTTCACCTTGTATCAATTATAATGCTCTTTGATGCTTTGCTAAGATGCTGGGATTCCGGTTTCTGTGTTTACGGAATGCATGATGAACAAAAATTTCCATGCCTCTAGAATTTTACTTTCAGACATGATGACACTGGACTTACATTACACTGGACAGCCTGACTGAAGCGGATACCCAGTGTTCTTTCTGACTCATGGAACTTTTGCTAAAACATTTTCCTTCTGTACTTGACATTATTGTACCTTAGTTACGATTATGCGATAATGTCAAAGGCTGCTCATCATGTTGTCTTTGGAGGCCTAGATATATCTAGTGTTTACTGCTATTGTTGGTTATAAAATGTGCCTGTTAAGCTGAAAGCCTAAGTGAATACTGATTGTCTGTTCTCAGTTATGACACTGACCAGGTTAATTGAACGACTGTTGGGTCAAAACAGTTCCAGCAGGGATCTGTTAAGGGATTGCTTCAATTCATTGATAGAGGGATCAATTAGGTTGAAAGAGTTGCAGGAAGACATGGAGGAAGATCAAGATGAGGATGGAGAGCTTGAAGAGGATGACGAAGATGATTATGATGATAGTGACGATGAGGTGAGACCGTCAATTTTCCTCCTTTAGTTAATGAAAGCTTATAGTATCATGATTATGTAAAATGACCATTCCCAAGTATCAGCCTACTGTACTGTCTCTTGAATTCCTTTTCCGTGTCACTTGATGGCATGTGATGTTATTTTTCCTTAGGATTCTGAGGGTGATGAACTTGAAGAAACCGAAGAACAGTTTCTTGAAAGGTATGCAGAAACTGCTGCTGCCTTAGACAACGGGATCACTGTTGACGAGGGAGATGTAGATGACCAGGAACAGGAAATTGAATTGGGTATGTTTTTTACATTATTAACCAGAAATCACTTGACACTCCTCACGTAGTATTTACCAAAAATCTAACAATTTTTTTTTATATTGAAGATAGTTAAGCGATGATACTTCCCTCGATTGATAAGTGATTCACTGATTTGCTTGGTATCCCTTTAGATTTTAAACCCCTCGCATTCCTGTAGTTAGAGAATAATGTATCTAAAGTGCATACCACATCGATTTCAATAGAATAAACCTGGCTGCAATTAGAACTCAGATTATTAAGCCCAAAGTTGGTCCGACTATCATCTTTATATACAATCTATGGAAACATATTTATACACAGACTGACAATATGTACAGTACATATCTGCTATCCGTCTACCTGTTGTATATTTGCAGGACGGCCACGATTAGGATCGTCAAATTTTATATGTGATCGTGTGTCTAGCTAATAGCTATTTCATTTATACTGTAACGGATGCTGTCTCGACTGATCAGCTGACATCATTGTTGGGTTTATAGGATTTTTGGGAGAAATAGATGAACAGAGACTAGTCTTCTCGTTGATCCAGAGGTTCCATTCTGATATAGTACGAGGACAAATATTGCCATCAGAAATCAGATCAAGGTTCTTGAATACGTTTCCAGAGTGTGAGGTCTTCTTTTCATGATATGGGATTTGAAAAATTTTCAGTGACAAATTAAGTGTACAAAGGCGTGTAGATGTTTGATATGATTATTTTGATTTGTAATCATTCCGGTTGGAATATGTTTGTATAATGCACAAAAACTTGGACCTATTTATCAACTATGAGACGTATGAAGTCTTTTTTCTTTTCTTATACATCAATTTACATGCATGAACATGCTCTTTTTTATTCAATAGTCAGAGATTAGAATCTCTTGTTCTTTTCACGTTATAAAAGACGAGGAGAGGTAACTAAGTCTGAAGTAAATATCGTCCTTCCCTAAAGGGATGATGAATACTAAAAGTAGGACTACAGTTTCACTAGAACATGATGCTGTCATTTACGGGAAATACTAAATTGGAGACTTGAACAAAATTCCTCGGCATATCTACCTATTGTGCAGATTGAGCTTCCGGTTTCGCACTTGCTTTATCGATAATCTCTCTGGTAGCCGTAGGAGAAGCAGAAGAAGAGGAGCAAAATAAGGCACACTTGTCATGTGCAAAGTATATTACTTTGACGTAACATGCAAGGCTTGTTATGATGAGTTTTAGGTAGATTAATGAAATCAATCAGCTTATCTTTATGCTAATCCATATGAGATGGTTTGGTATCCATATTATCCCTATACCCGAGACTCCTGAATATGGAGTAAGATGAATGTGATTTCAGAATTCAGGTTAATGTTTTTAGCAATGCAGAACCTAACCTCCAAATGATGTGTTGGGCAGCTCCATAGGCACCCCACCAAAGTGCAGACGCAGGGGACTGAGTAATGACAATCTAAATGCCCCTTACAAACCTCGCAGTCCTTTGGTCTGTATCACTCTGTGTACCACATCAAAGGGCCCTCTATAAGATGGAGTTCCAGGAAGGCCTTGCACCATTAGTCTTTGACATACCCAAGAAAGTGTAGCCTGATCCTGATCGTGATTGTGATTGTGAATCTTCCACAGGCAAGAAGAAGTTACAGAAAAGTTAATCTACATACATACCACATCCAAAGTTACGTAGTAGACGCAAGAAACAATGTTAGAGAACATTCAGGCCACTCCATTAGCAATCCCAATGCGAGTAGCTTGAGGCACACCTGCGTCTTGCACGTATCTCAACATCAAATCCTTGGACACTTCCAGAGATGTCAAAGCCAGGACTCTACCCGGTAATGCACCGATGGCTCCAGTCCCGAAACCTCTAAAGAGACATCGAACACCCTCGTTCCTCAAGACGTGCTTGAAGACAACGGTCCCTGACACGTGAGAGAGTCCAGAATCAGCGACTTGCATCCTCGTCTTGAGAAGCGCAGTCGGATGTAGTAACGCTTGCTGAGCAGTGAAGAGAGGAGCTCCGATGACGTGAAACCTCGTCTTGTCCAACCTACACCACAAAGACACGACCACACAAACACGAATCTTTCCATGCAAGCAACACTAGACTACAGATGATCGGAAATGAATTGCGTAGAAACCTGGCCCAGTTGATGTCGGTGTCGGCAAGAGCTAAGTTCGAAGCGGTGGTGGGAGGTCCAGTGTCGACATCCATTGCTCTACTAACTAACTACTGCACTTCCATGTCTCACCAATTCATGTAACCAACCGCCACCCATAACTGTTTTCGAAACTTCCAGCGTGTTTTTGCTTTGTCTAGGAAAGACCCGACCGGCCCGAAAATCGAATCCATTTCAAAATCCGAACCAATTTGAATCGAGTTTGATTCCAGCTAAACTCCACAATCTCAAATTTTATAGATTTTCGGCTAAAATTTGGGCTTTGACCCAAATTTAGATGGGCTTGGGTCCGTTTTTCAAATTTAAAACTTTACATGAAACCTGAAATTAATACTCTGATTTAGTCACTTTAAAATTAAAATATATAAAATAAAATGATGTCATCTTAAAAATTTAAATTTTATAAAAATAATCATACTTATTGATTCGGATTTAGATTGCTAATTTCAGGCCTGATGAACTATCCACTCCTGTCCGACTCGGGTTCGGACCACAAATTTCGGGTCATGCTTGGGCTTAAGCGATTTTAAATGTCACTATGGTACGGCACCGTTTGCGTCTTCTTTTATTTAATTAGAAAATCGGACAGCCGTCTGATAACATGACAAGTGTACGTTCCAGATATCTCCCCCTGACTAAATAAATTAAGCTTTGATGACGCTTTTGCGCCTCACCCTCCTCTTCTACCTTGTCTAACCCTAGCCATCTGCGTAGTTTTGCTCTCTTCCAATTTATCGATTTCGTATATCTCCGGACAAGGTATGGTTGATTAGACGCCCTCATTTTCGATTATTCGATTTCGATGTCGAGTTTATTTTATTTTATTTTATTATATCTCTTTGATATCAATTGTCTTCGATTGCTGTGTTAGCCCCTATTTCTTTCATGCTCTGTGAGGTGCTCGAATTTGGGTTTATGTTTTGGATGATTATCACCTCCTTCGATCGTCACTATTTTTAAAATTTTTTTGATTAAAGTCTGCCGAATTTGTTTTAAGCTTGCATTCTACATTTGTTGGTGCAGTAGACATGGCAACTGCTGATTCAGCAGCTTCTCTTGGACCGCGGTATGCCCCGGATGATCCCAGTCTTCCGAAACCGTGGATGGGTTTGATTGATGGAAGCACGGGTCTTCTTTACTACTGGAACCCTGAAACTAATGTCACTCAGTATGAGAAGCCTGCGTCTTTGACTCCACCGGTGCCTCCTGGTCTACCTCCTACACCTCAACCAAATGGTTTTATAACACAACAACAGGGCCAACACATTAGCAACTCACCTCAACAGCTTAGCCAGCCTATGTCGCAGCATCGGGGTCCTACAATAGCGCAGGTTTCTGAACAGCAACAAGGGTCACAACTGGGACAACCAGTGCAACAGTCAGGGAAATTGAGACCGCAGATGATGCAGCATCCTGACCAGCCGATGCCATCATACATGGGCCAGCCGGTGCCTCAACAGGGAGCTCAGCAGTTGCTACAGAAGCCAGGACAGTCGACGCAGCCACAAGCTAGCCAGCAGATAGGACAACAAATGATGCAGCATCAAACTGGTCAGATGCCACCACCACATGGTCAGCAGTATACATATCAGCAGATGCAGTATATGTCGTATCAACAAGCTATGCTTCCACATGGCCAGCAAAGCACACAGCATCAGAGTCAGCTTGGTGCACAAGGGGGCTCTTTCCCCAATCAGAATGAGCACAAGGCAACAATTCCTACTAGGGAGGAAGTTGATTTCCAACAAGGGAGTTCAGTGAGATCTTCTCCAGCTCAGTTTCAACATGCTAATATGACATCGTCGCATAACCTGCCTGCTGGACACAATTCAGTTTCCGCTGGTGCTCATGTTGGTCAAACTCAACAATTTGGCATGCCTGCAACTAATGTGCTACAGCGCTCCTCTGTAGCCCAGTTGTCAGAGAATGGAATTGATATTGTTCCCCGAGAACATGATCGTAGGTTTCAGAATCAGATGGGCCCATCAATGGTGCATAATCAGCAGTCTAATGCACCTGCTGGGGTAACTGTGGGTTATGAAAAGAATGCGCAAGGTGGGGTTGGGAATGATCACTTTTTCAATGCTAAAGTGGAAGGACCTCCTGCATTGTCTGGTCAGCCCAATCTTGCGCCCATACCAATGCCAAGAAATCAGGTATAGCTTGTTCCAAGTTAGTGTTTTCATGACTGAGTTGGAGTTGGCATCCTTGAGGATAGAACCTTAACCTTACGTTCTTATGTTTTTTGGGTTTCTTACCATGGAGGATGTTACTTGTCATTTAAATTTTCAGGAGTCAAGGATGGGTGGTGCTCCTTTCCAAAATGTTACACCAGGTTATTCTAGTGGATTTGGTTCTGGGCATTCCGTGAATAACATGTATAACCATGCAACTGCTGGTCCTCCATTTACAAATAATTCTTTTATGAGGCCGCCTTTTGTTGGACCCCCAAATCTTGGCAATCTTTCGCCTGCTGAAGTTTACCGTCAGGAGCATGAAGTCACAGCTATGGTTCGTGTCTTGACTGATAATTTTGTGATTATGCTTTTCAATTCATTCCATATGGTTCTGGTATTCAACATTTCTTTCTTATTTGTGTGCAAAGAATAAGTGGTGATGTACTTGAATATTGGGTGTTTCAAAGAAATTAAATGAGATTTCGCCAACCTAGTTGTACTCATTTGTTGCTTGATTGCACTTGGTTGATGGCTCCGAGGCTTAGGATAATGCACATTTGTGGCTTAGAGCTACATTGGCTGTGACTTTTATACCAGATAACTGACCGTGGTACCACAATGACAGACTAGATAAACCACTGTTTCATGTATGTGTTAATAACATATTTGATTAAGTGCAACTGTCATGACCTTTTCTTTCTCAAATTGTGTAGGGTGACAATATTCCGCCCCCATTTATGACATTTGAAGCTACTGGTTTCCCTCCAGAGATACTTAGAGATGTAAGTTTTTCTTACTTTATTTTGTGTCTCATTGCATCAGATTTAGAAAGACAGATACTTTCTTCCTGTTCTTGTGTTAATTTAAGATTTGTTTTAAACTCATTAGTTTTCACTTGTCGCAGGTGCGATATCTGCTCCGGAGGAGGAGCATATGTCGTACGCTGCCTGCTATTGGCACACTTAACATCCAACAAGTATTCTGATTTTTGGAGGCTGCAAAATGGACAGTTGGAGCCTTTCTTGTGCATCTTCTAGAAGGAGTGATTGGCTTTTGTCCAATTCACGCCTGATGTGACTGCCGTTACTTGCTTATTGGCTCCGCCTCTTATGTCTTTATTGGCCTCTTTTAGTTGGATCGAGTTGCTTCAGTAAGCAACTGTATTCCTGTGGAATTTTAGTTTTTTTATTTTTCTCCATCCATTGAAACTTTGTAGATCCCAGTTCCATTTGTGGTATATGTTGTACGAAATTAGTTTCCTTCAGTCCTCATAACTGTTATTCATCTCTTTGTTTCAGATACATTCTGCTGGGTTCTTGACTCCAACCCCAATCCAGGCTCAAACATGGCCAATTGCAATCCAAAGCAGGGATATTGTGGCAATTGCAAAAACTGGTTCTGGCAAAACACTAGGCTACTTGATCCCTGCCTTCATGCTTCTGAGACAACGCTGTAATAATCCTCAAAATGGCCCAACTGTCTTGGTGTTGGCTCCAACAAGAGAGCTTGCCACACAAATTCAAGATGAGGTGATAAAGTTTGGTCGCTCTTCAAGAGTCTCTTGCACGGTGGGTTCCCCATTTTGCCCGACTGTTAGTGATACATATTATCCTTTATCAGAATACTGATCTTTCAGATTAATGAGTCTTTTATTTCAGTGCTTGTATGGTGGAGCTCCAAAGGGTCCTCAGCTGAAAGAATTAGATCGAGGAGCAGATATAGTTGTAGCAACTCCTGGTCGACTTAATGACATTCTTGAAATGAAAAAGATTGACTTTCAGCAGATTTCTTTACTTGTGCTTGATGAAGCAGATCGAATGCTTGACATGGGTTTTGAACCTCAAATCCGTAAGATTGTGAATGAGATACCCCCGCGAAGGCAAACGCTTATGTATACCGCAACATGGCCAAAAGAAGTTAGGAAAATAGCAAGTGATCTTCTTGTTAATCCTGTTCAAGTGAATATTGGAAGTGTTGATGAGCTTGCTGCAAACAAGTCTATCACACAGGTATCGTGTTCATTACTGGTTTTTTACTTAACTTACTGTTTAATGCTCTGAAGACTGAACTGGATGGTACAATATGCAGTATGTTGAAGTAGTACCACAGATGGAAAAGGAGAGGCGCTTGGAGCAAATCCTCAGAGCACAAGAGAGGGGTTCCAAAGTAATTATCTTCTGTTCCACAAAGAGATTATGTGACCAGCTTGCACGCAGTATAGGTCGAAACTTTGGTGCTGCAGCAATCCATGGTGACAAATCTCAAAATGAAAGAGACTGGGTTCTAAATCAGTTTCGAAGTGGAAAGTCGCCTATTTTAGTTGCTACTGATGTTGCTGCCCGTGGTCTTGATATCAAAGATATAAGGTCAGCTTTTGTTCCTGCATCATAATTAAAAACAGGTTCTATGAATATAGGAAAAATGTCTGTGGAAGTACCTCTAGGAAGAAGATGTAGAACGCAATGTTTGGGTTTGGCTGACCCTAATCAAATTTTAGTTTACTCGGAAGTTGTGCAAATAATTTGGACACACCTACTATATGTTTACACCGTCTCTTAATGTCACAGGGTGGTGATCAACTATGATTTCCCTACCGGGATTGAGGACTATGTTCACCGAATTGGTAGAACAGGAAGAGCCGGTGCAACTGGTGTGTCGTACACCTTTTTCTCCGAGCAAGACTGGAAATATGCTGCCGACTTGGTTAAAGTGCTGGAGGGAGCTAACCAGCATGTGCCTCCTGAAGTGCGAGACATTGCTTTGCGTGGAGGTCCTATTCCTAACAAGGATAGAGGTGGGATGAATCGCTTTGATTCTGGTGGTGGTGGTCGATGGGACACTGGAGGTCGTGGTGGTATGAGGGACGGCTTTGGTGGTCGTGGTATGAGGGATGGGTTTGGTGGCCGTGGTGGCATGAGGGATGATGGGTTTGGAGGCCGTGGTGGCATGAGGGATGGTGGCTTTGGTGGACGTGGTGGCATGAGGGATGGTGGCTTCGGTGGACGTATGAGGGATGGTGGCTTTGGTGGACGTGGTGGGGATCGTCCCTTTGGTGGACGCGGTGGGAGAAATGACTCGTTTGGTGGGCGTGGAAACAGAGGACGGGGATATGGTGGCCCTGGTGGTGGCCATCTTGGTTGGGGTAGGAATGAACGAGGTCCACATGATCGTTTCAATGGTTCGGATGGCCGTGGGCGAGGTTGGGGACGGGGACGATTTGATGGCAGGAGGAATATTGTGGAGAGGAGTAGGGGAAGAAGTTACAGTCGTAGCCCTGAAGCGGTGCGGACTTGGCGCAGTAAAAGTAGGAGCCGGAGCCGGAGCCGGAGTAGGAGTAGGAGTCGGAGTTGGTCAAGGGACCGGAGCCGAAGTTACAGCCGTAGCCCACGGCGCAGTCAAAGCTACAACCGCAGCCCTCGTAGCCGGAGCTACAGTCGCAGTCGCAGTTACAGTCGTAGTCCTAGACGTAGCGGCAGTGGCAGTCACAAGTATGACAGATTTGGAAGCCCGCATGAGAAGAACATGAGTGAGAAGAAGGATGTTATTATAAACCCAGAAATAAGGGAGTCTGAAAAAGGGTCATCTCCTATGCCACCTATTGCACAAGGTGATGGATTTTTTCCAGAGGTTGAACAGTTACCAGAGGCCATGAAAGACGACGGTGCACCTTCAGCTGTGGATTCGGTGGCTGAAACTTAGGTTGCAAAGCAACGGCTATGATAAAATAGACAAGTCCAAGGTGGGTAAGAGGAGAGGACGGGTAGTCCCAAGTGATCATGATTCTCTTAAAATGAAATTCGATAAGCCACTTGTGCCTGTGAAGTTATTAAAGCGCACACACACACACGCATATATATATATATATATATATGTAATCTGATTGGCATAGAGATTTTTATTTATTTATTTGCTCATTTTTGCATTATGGATGAGAACTCAACAAGGCATCCAATCCATTAATTAAGATAATGATGGGGATTCCTCTTGTTTTCCTTAGTTTTTGTTGAGCATATGTTAATGGATGATTTGGTGAATTTACTTGCTAGCATACCGTGTTGTATTTTATTGATTGATGATATCACATGATTCGCCCAACCAATTCTGAAAATCATCTATGTGCTTATGGGACTTTTGCCTTTTCTGTTTGGCCACAATTCAAAATATTCCATGGAAGGAATACTGTATTGGACCTTGAAGATTAGGCTAAAACATATTTCGAACCGAATCTCATCAAATCTAACTTTGATTTGTTAGTTTTATTGACCTAGATTTGGCCAGATCCAAGAAAGTTGTTAAATCTGAATCTGAATATGGCTTTCTAACCAATGCCATACAGTAAGTACCAAGTGCGTGCAAGATGATAAGATTCCCGAAGCTCATCGCTTTTTCTTTATTCTCTCATTTAGCTATTACTTCCTTTCCTTCCCTTCTCAATTGAATTTCAAATAATTCCAGTCTTTCAATTTAGAATTGGCCTAAGCTAAACGATGTCGTTTCTTTCAACGCCAATATTACTATTAAATTAAAAGTAAAATTTTGGTTAGGGGCAATTCG
This sequence comes from Erythroxylum oxycarpum, assembly GCA_025629785.1. NCBI lineage: Eukaryota > Viridiplantae > Streptophyta > Magnoliopsida > Malpighiales > Erythroxylaceae > Erythroxylum > Erythroxylum oxycarpum. The sequence continues at coordinate 46,036,900 of JAOTAZ010000220.1, read as the reverse complement.
GGCATTTATGATGAAGAAAACTCTGCGAATCCTTCTTTTCTCGTCGCTTCGCTTTCTTAACCAAACCGCCCTTTTCAAGTCTCCATTCTCTACTCTCTCTCTCATTTGTTTCCCAGGCCTAGCTAGGGTTAGGGTTTGTTTCTCTATTTCCATACTTATCCAATTTGAATTTGTCACTAACTGTCCTTGTTCTTATCCTCACTTCAAATCTCTGCCTTCCTAGGTCTATAACATGTTTTGATTCTGCCCTTTCCGTCTGGTAATTTACTCGCTGTCGACTCTCCGCTGTTACTGATTATTCTATTGGGTTTACGCTTTTTCTTTTTTATCCAGTTGTGAGTTGAGATTTGTGGATTCTTTTGGAGTTCATCGTGAGATACTGTTTCATTTCTGGATTTTATTTCTTTGTTTGACTAACGAGTAGGTTGATTTGTAAGTGAATGAGTTTGTTGTATTGTATCCGTAAATAAAAAGCCATCGTTTTGCTTGCTTTTTTTTTTTAAAAAAAGAAGAGGTGTATGTATAGACCAGAGAACCGTGCGAGATTTGTGGGTCCCCTGCCTGGATTTCTGGAAGAATTTGTTACCTTCTTTATTTTAGCATTTGTAATTTGGATTGTGCACTTCGATTGGGCTCTCTATTTGAGTGTTGGAATTCATGAATTTGTAAGCTTTATTTTCAATAGATGGAGAGATAAAGCTCGCGTGTAGAAAGTTGAACGTAGATGAATCTTTGCATCCTCAAATTATTTCCCACCCATTTATGCAGAAGTGGCTGTGCCTGAATGGAAATAAATAATGTTTCTGGACATGGAAATGGAGAACCTTATTTGATGCTTCTTGTTGTTGTCTAGGTTTTGTTTCTAATGCAATCAGTTTATTTTTTTGGTTGAGATTTGATAAAATTCTTAAAGCATTATAGTGTCCTCTGGTTTCTTGAGTTGAAATGTCTGTTCTCTTGCTTTTTTAGATTCAAGTTACAGAGTCAAACCCTCAGTTGACAAGTCCACTTCTAGATCAAGTTGAAGCCATGTATAATGAAGGAGCCCCTGAGTTTTTTGTGGATCAGGGTTTGTATTATCCTATTCCCGCCAACTATGGTTACTACTGTACAGGTAATTTACTAGCCTGTTTGAATATGGTCAAGCAGTAAATCAATATTGCATTCTTATACTTGCCACGATTGAATGTGGTTAGGATTTGAATCACCCGGTGAATGGGAGGACCACCAAAGAATTTTCGGTGTAGATGGTCCAGATGTCCAATATGCGGTGAGTGGTTTTCTTTTAGCAGCGTCCCCTTTTTTAAAATTTTTGTAACTTCTCACTAGTAATTTACTCTTCTTGCTGCGGTGTAGGGTGCACAAACTGAAAGTTTGCCTTATGTATATTATACACCTACTTATGGATATGCACAGTCTCCATATAATCCGTACAATCCTTACATCCCTGGTGCAATGATTGGAGCTGATAGCCCTTATGTAGGGGCACAGCAGTATTATACGCTATCTCCTTATCAAGACCCCGTATCTTCACATGGCTATATCCCGGTTATTGTTCAATCAGACATCAATCCAACTAGTTCAGCAGACTTGTCGGTGGAAACAGGTGTAGCAAAAAACATCAAACATGGTCCTGCTTCAACATCTGCAGCTTTTCCAAAAAAAATTCCAAAACATGTTGCAGATCAGACTAATCCATTGGCAGGGATATCAGAAGCACCAAGAGCTAATGTTGGGCAGGGCCAACAACCCTTAGTGAATGGCAGTGTTTCCTCTGGTTTCCTTGAGGTAGGAATTATTAACACAGTGTTTTCGGTGTTCCATTTACTAATTCAAGAATTTGATTAAGCTGGAGAATTTTATGATGTCCAAAATCTGCATCATTCCTGAGTTTTGTACCTGCTAATGGTTATATCTACATCCAAAATGTTATTTGGGGCAGATATTTTTTGTATTTTAATGAAAGCTCAACTGTTCTACTTTGCAGGCTAGAAATGCTTATGGATCTGTACAACCTATGGATAATACTTCAAGTGGGAAAATTCTGTCTCATTCTAATCACTTAAAAGTTGCTCTTCCAGTCAACAAAGGTTTTTCTGGTTTTGAATCTAGTGCCCATGGGGGTACACTAGTGGATAAGTTTAGATCTAAAGTGCCTGGTGGGAGAATTTCAAGTGACTTAAATGGAACCCCAGATGGTATCAGTGAGCAGAACCGTGGACCTAGAACAAACAAAATGAAAAGTCAACTTGCTGTTAAAGCCTACACTAACAAAGTGGGAAACAGTAACGCGCAAGGGCATATTATTGTGTGCACTGAACAGTATAACAAGGATGACTTCCATATTGACTATGCTTATGCAAAATTTTTCGTTATCAAATCGTATAGTGAGGATGATGTGCATAAGAGCATTAAATATAATGTCTGGTCTTCAACACCCCACGGAAACAAGAAACTGCAGGGTGCATATGAAGATGCGCAGAAAGTAGCTGCAGAGAAATCAAAAGGCTGTCCCATCTTTTTGTTCTTTTCAGTGAGTTTCTTATCGAGAATGAAGTTTACTTTATAATTTATTACATTGATTTGTTAACTTGAGACATTATCGTCTTCTCTACGTACAGGTTAATGCTAGCGGTCAGTTCTGTGGTATTGCGGAAATGATTGGTCCAGTTGATTTCCATAAGGATATGGATTTCTGGCAGCAAGATAAATGGAGTGGTAGCTTCCCTGTGAAGTGGCATATTATTAAAGATGTGCCAAATACCAGCTTTAGGCACATTATATTGGAGAACAACGAGAATAAGCCAGTAACTAATAGCAGAGATACTCAAGAGGTAAGTCTGCTATTCTTTTGTGCCCTGTTAATTTGCAATGTGTTTTATGCCCAATGGATGATAAACTCGTTCCTTACGAACATGATTCAACAAGTTCTTTTTCTCTTCTTTTTATCACTAAGAGTGATCCCTTATCTTGCACCGTATAGAAGATAACTGGTACTTTTACTAGCAACATTTTATGTCAAACTCATATATTCCTTATAGGCATGAATTTGCTGTTTAGCCTTGTGAAACAAGCTCATTTGATGTTGACTTTTAAAAGTGTGTGGCACAAACGTATGGTATTGACTGTTGAACTTAATGTTGTGAATTTTGATTGTGTTTGAGTTATATTCCATCGTGGATTACCGAATTAAATGCTGTGTGGTCATACTAGCGCTGTTTATATGCAGATAATGTACAGGCAAGGGCTGGAGATGTTGAAAATATTCAAAAACTATCCTTTAAAGACTTCTTTACTTGATGACTTTATGTACTATGAGAACCGACAAAAAATTATGCAGGAAGAGAAGGGCAGGTTAATTTTGAAAAGTTTTGGTGCTCCACTCTCAGCTGCTGTATTTGATCCCAACCATAAGATAACTTGTCCAGAGCTTCATCCAAGTAGAGATGAGAAAAGCATGAAGCATAGTGATTCGAACTTGTTGAAGGAAACAGGGCCTCGTATCAATAAACAGGCTTCTTCAAGTATTGATGCTCCAGATTTGGCTAAGAACAAAAATTCTCAAGAGACTGTTGTCAATAATGAGGACATTGCATCCGCTTTAAAAATCGGTTCGCTCAATATAAATACCAAGCCTGTACCCAATACTGGCGCTCCTGTTGCTAGCAATACTGTACCTTCAGATGTAGTGACAGTTGGATCTGTCCCAGTTAAAGTTAATGGGTTTGCAGAATCTTCTCGATTTCTAACAGTTGGCACCATTCAGCTTGATCCCAGGGCAATCCAGGTTGAAAAAGGTGATGAGGTCTCTAAACATGCACTTTAAAAGTGCTATAGCCGTGAAGGTTTTGGTTCTTAGCTGCGTTTTTGTTTGGTCCTGGAGCATAATCTTACATGGTTAGTTTTGACATTGCGGAACTTTGTAAAACTTGAGCATGCCATGCTCTCATCATTTGTGGTTTAACAAATTAGGCTGTTGGTTAAATTGGCCTTAAATTGTTTTGCAAACCCACTGTCAGACCAGTTGAAGATATTTTGAATACAAATTCATTTCTAGGATTGATTGGGGGCTTCCCCGGGGGAGGAATCAAGTGGGAATACAATGTAATGTTTTCAATTCCATCCTTTTTACTGGAAGATATAAAGAATTTCCTTTTGTGATTTGCAATTTACATGGTTGACTAAGACTTCTTTTTTTGTTGTTATGTTAAAACTCTCCTTTGGGATTCTGTACATTTAACTTGTATTGTCCTTTTTAATTGGTGTTTGGACTTCCTTGTGATGACAGGCAATGACAACCAAGCAAATAGATATGCGAAATCTAATGGAAACTATGTCTTCAAAATTTACAAACAAAATCTTACAACTTATCATCTTTAATTAGAAATCTGTGATATGGTGCAGTAGGAACACAGAAAGAGGATAAGACAATCTCATCCCGAAATTTACATGACAAATGTGCACTCTTACAACAAAGACTAGCCAAACTCAAGTTATTCACGTGTAATATGTAGTACAGATTTTATTACGTATTTATGATCTTAAATGAAAGGATAAAAATGAAAGAAATATGAAATATTTAATTTCAGATTTATTATCAATTTCGGAGCAATTTTTGATGCCGAAACGAGTTCCCCGAACAGTTGAGGAAATTATTCATCAACACTCAGTTTAAGTCTTTCTACAGCTACCTCAATGCGCAAGCTCTCTTAACAGGTTAGAGAATCGCATATTTGCAATTGATACGAGTAACTGTAAGAGACCTTAATTTTTATATAATTTTTATATCTGACTTATCCGTTACAAGATCATTATGAACCAGGTTTATAATAAAAGGAATGCATTTTTTACCCAAACTTTGATTCATTAATCTAAATCATTTGTTGACCCTTAATTGAATCAATTTATGTAACTTAATTGATAAAAAAATTTATTAAAACTTAAAATTATAATTAATAATTGTCCATTTAAAAGAAGAAAAAGACAAAATTGTCCCTCGTGACAAAAATATCTAACAATCTGGGACAAAAAAAGAGCAACACTTTTGCTCTGATTGCACGTGCAAATTCACACTGATAATTATAATAACTAAAATGGATTGTGAAAAAGAAATAGAAAAGGAAAAAGAGAATAATGGTATTGATGTTATTTACGTTGAGTAAACATTATTTAAGTATTGCTGATAGCCGACATTCATGCATGGACTTTGGACTAGGAGAGCTGAAACTGAATCGACAATTAAAAAGACATCCCTCCAATGTCGTGTCCTGTCCTTTCCCTACGCGTTTTATTTATGAAATACCAGTCATGTTCTTCTTACGCCTAAAAAACACTACAGAGGTTTTTGTTTTGGCCAATAACACTGTAGAGATTGGATGCTTGGTTCTAGTCAAGTGTAGTGAAGCTATTTGCTTCCTTATAAGCCAGCTTGTCATGGACTGGCACTTTGTCTTTCGTACAATCTCCCCTCTGTCACGGAGAGCTTCCTCCTCTTTTAGCAGCTGTTTCTTAACTATGTTTCTCTGTTTCTTTTAAAGCAAAAAAGATTGCAAATAAATAACCTAGCCCTCCTCCATTTCTTTCTCTGCCATTTTGGTTGTCTTTGAGTTCAGCTGGTGAGACTTTATGATTTCTACACTCTGAATCTCTTTAACTTCACATATCTTTGATTCTTTTTAGCATATCTTTTGCTCTTACTTTTGTGTATAAGATGTAAAGTTTTCATCTTTCCTTCTTAGCACCGGACCATTATCATTCATTCCCTACTAGTGTTCCTTTCGTCCTCTTTTTACCCATATCCCAATCAACATCAAATCTAGCTCTATACCCTTCTTTAGGATTATAAATGTGGAGTCTTTCTTCAAACCCTTGTGTCTCCTCTCCATGTTTTGGAGGTCAGTACTAGTCAAAAGCTTTGAGATTTCAGATTTTCTTGGCATTCTTCTTAGGAAGTTGAATTTTGTTTACCCAAGAAGCCAACATCTGACTCAATGAGTTTATGACTTGACACTTGGAGCTTTAGTTGCAGAAATCTATTCCTTACACTAAAGACATCATTTTTACTTGATCTATAACTACATTTTACAATGTTTGAGTTAGTTTCTTCTTCTTCTTTTTTGGTGCTGGCGTCTTTATTTATTTGTTTATTTTCGGAACAGATTCTGTGCTTCATAATCCTCCAATACTGGCCCTCAAAACACGAACGTGAAGGTGACTGTTTCTGTTGAGAAATTTGTTTATGGTTCTTTAACTGGCACACATAGGAAGTTTCGATTGTTGTTCTGCTTACGTAAGAGATTATGGAAGAGAGCTTTGTGCCGTTACAAGGTATTAAGAATGATCTTAGAGGGAGATTGATGTGTTATAAGCAAGATTGGACTGGTGGCTTCAAAGCAGGCTTCAGGTATGTCTGTCCAGGATAAAATTGTGCATTCTTCATATCATAAAAATATACAACTTAACAAGTGGTGATTGATTGATATGTGTTTGGCCTTTGCTTTCTTAGGATTTTGGCCCCAACTACATATATTTTTTTCGCATCAGCAATTCCAGTTATTTCGTTTGGAGAGCAATTGGGAAGAGATACAGGTAGCTTGCATACTCCTCCTTCAGTTAAATGTTGCAATCTTTACACCAATGAGTGACTCAAAAGTTCTGAAACATATGGCCAACAGATGGAGTTCTCACGGCTGTTCAAACCTTGGCTTCTACTGCATTATGTGGAATTATACATTCTATCATAGGAGGGCAGCCTCTACTGATACTTGGAGTTGCAGAACCAACTGTGATAATGTACACATTCATGTTCAACTTTGCGAAAAATAGACCTGATTTGGGATCGAAGCTGTTCTTGGCGTGGAGTGGATGGTACTCTCTTTTCTGCTGACTCTGCAACTTAACTCAACTCGGCAATCTCTATTCTTGAGTTCATTTCCCATAACTCCACATTGTGTCATCAACCATTTTGACTGCTTCATACTCTTTTTAACAATTTAACAATTAAGTGGCTCTTTTGTTGGATAGGGTGTGCGTATGGACTGCAGCCTTGCTCTTTCTGCTGGCTATTTTAGGAGCTTGCTCCATTATCAACAGGTTTACTCGTATTGCAGGGGAATTGTTTGGCTTACTAATAGCCATGCTTTTCATGCAGGAAGCAATCAAAGTAAGAACGTTAACCTCTTTACTTTGGTTCCCATTTCTTATCAGTGAAGTAGAAACTAATATAATTTCGAAATATAATTCATATTGTTAAGAAGATTGTTATGCTACCGTTTTATACTTCAGTTACAACTCCCTTTTCTTAGCTTTTATTGATTTTCTCAATTGGGGTTTCCCAGGGGATTGTGGAAGAATTCCGGGTACCTGAAAGAGAAAATCCAAGGTCTATTGAGTTCCAACTTCCATGGAGATTTGCAAATGGCATGTTTGCTTTGGTTCTGTCATTTGGTCTTCTGCTTACAGCTTTAAGAAGTAGGAAAGCCAGATCTTGGAGATATGGTTCTGGTGAGTCTGGTTTGATCTTCAATGAAAAACTAGGAATCACTCACCTTCATACTTTTTCTGAATCCATTTTTATTTTCTGTCAGAGTGGCTTCGAGGATTCACAGCTGATTATGGAGTGCCGGTGATGGTTTTAGTGTGGACTGCTGTTTCCTATATACCAGCAAGAAGCACTCCAGAAGGAATCCCAAGGCGTCTTTCTAGTCCAAATCCGTGGTCACCTGGTGCATATGAGAACTGGACTGTGATAAAGGCACTGACTGATTCTTGAAACTTTATGTTTTTTACACTCTCAAATTCTGATTCTCCTCTGTGTACTAATACATCATATGCATTGAATCTACAGGACATGCTAGATGTGCCGATTATGTACATAATTGGAGCTTTCATTCCAGCGACTATGATTGCAGTTCTCTATTATTTCGATCACAGTGTTGCTTCACAGCTTGCTCAGCAGAAAGAATTTAACTTGCGAAAACCACCTTCTTTCCATTATGACTTGCTTCTTTTAGGATTCATGGTATTGTATTCTGTCCTCTTGCGCCATGACTGAAAATTATGATTTTTCATAATGTTCCTGAAGCTCCTCCATGGTGTTGCAGGTCATATTGTGTGGTCTTATCGGCGTACCTCCTGCAAATGGTGTCATACCTCAATCCCCCATGCACACTAAGAGTTTGGCTACCCTGAAGCACCAAGTACAAGACTGAATCCTGATGCGACTCGAGTTTTAATGTTTACCACTACCTATTTTCTCATAAATTCCATTAAGCAATGTACCTAAAACCAACATATGTCCATGTGATGCAGTTACTTCGTAATCGCCTTGTGGAAACAGCAAGAAAATGTATGAGTAAGAATGCAAGCTTGGGACAAGTATATGGAAGCATGCAAGAAGCCTATCAACAGCTGCAGTCACCACTTGTTCACCAGCAACCTTCTGCCTTGGTATACCAACATCTTTTTCCATTTCTGGTTATTCCACTAATCAAAAGGTTGCTGATGGTACAGAGGGCTCAGGAATTTATACTATGATACAATAACTTGATGACATAATTTAATGTTAAACAGCTAGCTATGGATTGAAATCTTTGGAATTGTAATTTATGGTGTTGAATGAATGGTTCTGTGCAGCCTGTTATGGTTTTCTTTTATCCTTTCTGCATAAGCTTGATAGTGTAGTAAATGACTGATAATCTTGACCTCTTCTATGCTTATGCAGGGTTTGAAAGAATTGAGAGAGTCAGCAATTCAGACAGCTGCAAGCACAGGGAATGTTGATGCACCTGTTGATGTGACGGTCTTTGATGTTGAGAAGGAAATTGATGATCTATTACCTGTTGAGGTGAAAGAACAGAGGCTTAGTAACTTTCTTCAAGCTACACTGGTTGGAGGATGTGTAGCAGCCATGCCTTTAATCAAGAAGATTCCAACCTCAGTTCTTTGGGGTTATTTTGCTTTCATGGCCATTGAGAGCTTACCTGGTAACCAGTTCTGGGAGCGAATCTTACTGCTCTTTACTGCTCCAAGCAGGAGATATAAGTAAATAACACATGGCCTTTTCTTCTCCATTTATCTAGCCTTTTCCTGTATCCTTAATACTTTGGAAATTGCTGAAGTTATATCCTTCTTTACAACTATGCCAATGAACATTCTTTTCTTTCTCTCCATTAGAGTGCTGGAGGATTGCCATGCCACTTTTGTGGAAACTGTACCATTCAAGACAATAGCTATGTTTACCATGTTCCAGACTGCTTACTTGCTTCTCTGTTTCGGCATTACATGGATTCCGATTGCTGGGGTTCTCTTTCCTTTGTTGATCATGCTTTTGGTTCCTGTGAGACAATACATTTTACCAAAATTTTTCAAAGGAGTACACCTCCAGGATTTGGATGCTGCAGAGTATGAAGAGGCTCCTGCTTTATCATTCAACCGTGCAACTGTAAGTTTTTCAATTTTCTGTCTCTCTATTGCATTAAGTACTAAGTCATGATATTTTCAAGTTCTTTAGTTGTGAAGATGCAATGCATGTTTACTCCTCTTATTGCATTCGATTTCTAAGTTGAAATTAGCATATACAGACGAAGGTCCTCAAGTTAGTGTTTGCTGCTTGCCTAAACTTGTGTTGCTAATATAATATTGTGATGTCAGGAGGCGGAGATGAGTCGAACAACTTCATTTGCCGACGAGAAGGAAGTTTTAGATGGGGTGATCACTCGAAGCAGAGGTGAAATACGACGTATTTGCAGCCTCAAATTGATAACAAACTCCACAGGTTCACCTGCCAAAGAATTCAGGACCGTGCATAGTGCAAGATTTGCAGAAAGGGTGTACAGCCCTCGAGAAGGCCAAGGTAGAGGGGACTTCAGTCCTCGACTTGGTGGAAGAGGACCATTTAGTCCAAGAGCTGTAGAAACTAGACCATCAAATCTAGGAAAGAGTAGTCAGAACTTGGACGTCTGAAGTACTTTTCTTTTTTGGCGATTCCTCCTCCTTTAACAGGACGACTAAGGCCGAGATAGATAGATAGGTCAGTGATTTGTTTGTCAGCGGAATTTTTTCCTGAGTAGTTGTAAAATGTAGACAAGGCGATCTTGTAAGAACCATTTATCAATTGACGAGGGTCGTTCTTTCAAGTGCAAGATCAGACATACGGAACAAAAGAAACATTCATATGTATGTAGTGTTTTATATCCTTCCCGGAAGAGGACAATGTGACCCTTGAAGCACAAACTTTCCTCTTCTAAGTTATGTGACCACAAGAAAGTAATCTGTGTCCTAATCGGCCGCCATAGCTGGAAAGAAAACCAGAGGCAATATAATCAATGAGATCAAATGATTCTGTGTAGGCTTTCTTCGCACGGGAAAGTTATGATATCATGCGACTTTGCTGAATGCTCATCCTTCAATCAATAAGTTGATTAATCCAAGTTTTGTTCTATTAAACAGATAAGATACAGAGAGCCAATATGAAAATTCCAATCATTATAAGCACATGTCGATGACAGTAGTGAGCCTCCTTCTTTTATTCATGTTCTAACAGGCAAAACTTCATCTAACAAACAGACTATCATATTGGACAAGAGATAGCAGTGAATCAACCACTCTTGCTGAATTTTCGACCAGACATTCTCTCAGTCTCATACAATAAGTGGTTTATAAGTCCTCTTGCCGCACTGCAAACATGAGGAAGCATGTCAAATTCAGCAATGATTACCTTGATCACAGTCTATTTTTTCACTTAAGCAACAGCGCAAGTGTTCTCCATCATAAACCGTTATTTCAATGAAAAACACTATGAAACAGATAATGGCACTGATGGTCATTGATATTCTCCTGAAAATGATCTATTAAAGCAAAGGCGCAGCCACAAGGGTGAGTGAAACTAACTCGTCTTTCAACTTTTCAATCTTCTCGGGATCTGTCTCGTGCATGTTCTTTTTAAACTGCTGCCTTACGATGCCAACAAGTAATTCTGTGTTATGTTTCTGCACCAATAAATCATCAAAATTCCAATTTAATCTCCAAAGTCCGGCATTGATACATTTGAATTAAACAACAATTCCTGAAAGCAGGAAGAACCCCTCGTCCCAGAGGAAAAACAAAAAGAACCAATTTAAAAATCTAGTGTCCTCAAATACTATAAATTGCAAGCAAAAAGCAGTCAGCTTGCACAAGCCATCCTCACAACTAACAAATCTTTGAAACATAACGCAACTGTATATACCTTTAACATTGTTTTACAGGGAAGAGATTGTGGAACCAATGATCAATACAATGAACAATAAATTCAAACTGAAAATAGAATTTGTTTATACAATTTGAAGATTAATAACAATTCTTCGACACCAAGAGCAATACACTTCTACTAGAAGTACAAATTTGAAATATATATATACAGCGAGAGAGAGATACCTGTTGACCAATGTATTTAGCTCTTCTAAGGCACTCTCGATAAAGCTGCAAAAACATAACCATAAATTAGGAAAACAAAAAAAAGATAGCATCTGAGAAATCAAAATTTCATAAACACTACAAATGAAAGCAAAGTAAGAGAAACGGAACCCTAATAACATTGTTAGCGAGCTCAGGAGGTAATGCAGTTTGGAGAGACGGCATCGTTTATATTTTTTTTATTCGATTTCTTCAGAGAGATTTAAGAGAAAGAGAGAAAGAAAAAAAGCGGCGGGAAAATCCCTTTTCGCTGTTCGGTCGAATTCTAGTCTTAAGCTCGAGTCCTGAGAGGAAAAGGAAAAAGCTTTCAGGGTCGGAGAAGACGGCAGGCACACAGAGAACGGGACCAGCTTTGCGGGCACAGCTAGACAGAGAACGAAAGCCAATGACATAAAGGTCCAAACTTGAACACCCAAACGGTGCGCTTTGTTCAGATAGATAGGTATTAAAAAAATTAAAAATTTAATCTTTATAATTAAAGTTATTTAATTATAATTCAATATAATAAAAAATGTAATCTTTC